>JBAMJV010006473.1:50000-59350 GCA_037951105.1 Echinarachnius parma | reverse complement strand
CCCCAAATAATTATAAGATCAGATATATTTATTGATATTTCAGCCGTTTCTGGGTCGATTTTGACCAAATCAAGTTTATTCTGCCATAAAAATTGCATGTTCTCTCAAATTCGACCCTCAGTTTTTCATTACCTCACAAAAAAATTGTGATGTGCAGCGCCCTCTCTACCAAAACTAAACTACCCCTTTAACTCACATGAAATTCAAACGTGTAGCCAGCATTTATGTTATTTGTTCGAGCAATTCTTATATGGTTCTGCTAGCCTGGTGTAAACCCTTATGTAAACTTAATTTCACACGTCGTTATAAACTTAAAGTACCCTTTATATTTGTAAGAAAGGATGGAAGAATAGAACCCATCGTATACAAGAAAGGGATGAGTATCTAGGAAATTTTTAGGTAGGTGTTTCTTTGACTGCAATATAAATATCCAGGGGCTGTTTGCTAGCTGTGTGCAACAATGTGTAATAATATACACTGTGTAATTATTCAGTGTATACCATATCAGGGCCCCGTTGTGGAAAGAGTTGCCATCGATTGTTTAGTTACTGTAACAGTTAATTGATAATTGATTTATCATGTGACTGAATGTGCAAATCTGATTGGTTCAAATGTGCATATTTTCTAACTTGCAATTTACTACATTACAATCGATTGCAACTCTTTCTGCAACGGGGCCCAGAAAAGACAAGGGTATCATTTTACATCCAGTTTAATCCATGATTCGTATATGGAATATTGGTCAGAAGGGCTTTACAATCCTATATTTCACAGATAATTATTACGTAATCAAAACAAAAGGCAAATGTCGGTTCAATGAAGAAGAGCAAAGCAGTGGCAGGGTACGGTTTCTTCCCCGGGGGTGTCACTTCACACTAGCCGTGTGTAGTCGTTCACAATTTCGCCCCCCCCCCCCCCCCCCAACAAAAACAGAGGGGGGGGGGGGGGGGGGGGTCATTTTCGCAAGTGTTCACGTTCATAATTAAGTGTTCGATGTTCGCGGAGTTAAGAAAAAGGGCACACATTTCATGACAATGTTCGCGAAATTAGAAAAAAATATTGTACCTCTTTTGTGAAGGGCCACAATATTTATATTTCGTTTGTGTACTTGAGGGTATTATTTAGAAGTGTGCTCGAAATGCCCAAATTTCGGTTATTTTAGTATGCCAGTTTGTATCCGCTTTCATGTTTCTGAAAATGTACTTGAAACGCTACGAATATGGGGTAATTCTTTACTTTGAAAACGATTATGTGTTACATCTTTTGATATAAAGTGACACCACCTGCATGGGTCCCTGCCCTCGGCCTTCTTTGCTCGCAATCTGAGACGACTCCGCCCCCCCCCCCCCCCCCCCCCCAAGAGAGCAAAAAATCATCTTGTTTTCTGGCGTTATTTGGGCAAACTCAATTCACTTTCGGGCAGACCAGTATACCATATTTTGGCCAAATCATTAATATTCGGAATGTTTCATCAAAATCATAGCATTTTCGGGTTAATATTAATTTGTGTTGCTGCTGCTTGTCAGGTGGAAAATGGTATTTAGCCAGAGTACCCCTGGCGAAAATGTGCTCGTACGCCAAAAGAACCCGATAAGGGGAGCAGCGCCCCCGTAGCGCCCCCGCAGGGCCACCTTTGAACCAAGTGACGAAGAATGGATGACCATATGGAGGGGGATTGGCATTTGCCATCATTCCCCCTCTCTACGTTTTTTAGCTATAGAACCTCGTATTTGTATAGGGATTTCACTAATTGCAATTTAAACATCTTGGGGCAATTTAAGATTCAGTTATCGATCATTCCTCTTCCTCCCACCATATAGTTACTAGGGATTTTATGCAGATTATTTTCACGTTTAATTGTTACGTAACCAAAACGATTGGAAGACGGATCTAGGTTCATCCAGCCATAGACATAGTACCGATATAATTATGGTTCGTCGAAGGTATGGGATTTTGCCAAGATAAATTGTTAATTACAGTCGGTTAAGTCGATCCCCTGTTGCCAATTAGTGAAAAAAGGTATATGTCCAGGGTATGGAAAAAATCCAGACTAAAACTAATAGTTATAACTCCACCATGCTTGAAAGAAATGAAAAATTACAAATGTCTACATGTAGTAAAAAGCCTGTTATCATTAAAAAGAGCCGTTAAAACTCAAAAGGACGCTCTCTAAAAACTCATTGGTTTCAATTCCATTTAAAATAAAAATATTGTGCATGTGATGTTTTGTTGAAATAGTGATTATATAGAAAGATAGTCAACAATTACATTACATTACCTCTTTTGTAAATTTTTTGAAAAGCAGAAGCATTTAAAAAAAATGTAACTTCTGGTTAAAAATTATCGAATAATTGTGGAGCCCCATAATTATTACAAATGGTTATGTTTATGGATATTTCAGCCATTTCTGAACCGATTTTCATAAAATAAATGTAATTCTGTCTTTAAAATTGTATGCTCTTTGAAATTTGACACTTAGTTTTTCACTATCTCACAAAAAATGTATTTTGTGTACAGCGACCTCTATACCAAAACTCAACTATCTCTTTAAAGTCATTCAACCCTAATATCCTTTGATGATGTCTTGGCGTATCTTATGACGTTTACTATTTAACCGGACGTTGACCTTTATGACATAATTATTTGGTCTAATCACCTGAATTTAATCCTCTACGTTGCTAGGACAGATCAAGTCATGCAAGAACGTTCATGTATTGACGATATTTTGTAGTACAGTATTCTGCATGGCGTAATCTCCCTGCCCCTTCAACAGACCAATATCCGTCTTGCTTTTGTTCTGATTGATTACGTACATTACGTATTAATCAACCGCTGAAAATAATCTGCGTAAAATCCCCAGGAATTGTGCACAGCATGAGAATAATATGTCGCCCCTAGATAATTGTCCTACGGACTTATTTTTATCCGGAAGGCCGAGGTATTTTTCGAATAATTATCCTTTCTGCTTTTTCACCTGACAAACAACAACAAAATATATAATCGCCTTTTGTATGCCCGAAAATGAATGGATTTTGATGGACTGGCCCGAAAATACACGATTTTGCCCGAATAAAGCCGCTGGGCGACACTCTTTTTGGGCAGCTCATTAGCGAGTACCTATTTATTTTTGGTTTTTGCTTGTCGGGAAGGATTGTATACGGGTAAAAGACCCCCCCCCCCCCCCTTCCACAGTCCGGCAGAAATGTGCTCGTACTTAGGTGAATGCACATGTGTGATGAATTACCATATTTACGACAGTGCATTTGTGGAAAATTCAGATGTATTTATTTGAATATCGTAAAGGGCTATTTTTATAATATGTCATTTTGTAAACCAGATCATTTTCACATTTGGATGAATAAAAGAAGGGGCGTTTCACCAAAATTTGAGTTGCTAACGTCCACACGAATCGATGCTAAAAATTGATTTACAGTGTTTAGTGAAACAACCCTCCACCCTGATTATTCTACGAGACAGAAAACCACCCACCAATTTATTCACATGTCAGTGAGTATATTTACCCGTTCATCCATCCATTATTATATAAAACATACATAATCAATACACTCAACCACCTATCCATTCACCCACCCACCCAACCAACCAACCAACCAACCAACCAACCAACCAACCAACCAACCAACCAACCAACCAACCAACCAACCAACCAACCAACCAACCAACCAACCAACCAACCAACCAACCAACCAACCAACCAACCAACCAACCAACCAACCAACCAACCAACCAACCAACCAACCAACCAACCAACCAACCAACCAACCAACCAACCAACCAACCAACCAACCATAATCAATACTCAACCACCTATCCATTCACCAACCAACCAACCAACCAACCAACCAACCAACCAACCAACCAACCAACCAACCAACCAACCAACCAACCAACCAACCAACCAACCAACCAACCAACCAACCAACCAACCAACCAACCAACCAACCAACCAACCAACCAACCAACCAACCAACCAACCAACCAACCAACCAACCAACCAACCAACCAACCAACCAACCAACCAACCAACCAACCAACCAACCAACCAACCAACCAACCAACCAACCAATCAATCAAACCTAAACCAAACATACATGAACAATTAAATGCCATACAAACAAAATCTTTTTCATGATTTTCCATTACACTTGGGATAAAGCTCCAAGTTTGCACTTTATTTCAAATATTGTGCGCATACAATGTATTCCTATACATGAAAACGAGCTGTACAAAGTGCATAGAAATGTTAGTATGTTCTCTGATAGGGAGGTCTATTATAATTTGTACCATTTTGTACCATTACAATTACATGTATAAGCTTTAGTCTAAAGCTCTTAATTAGAATTGACAAATTATCTGTATTCCAATGTCCAACTTAATGGTCTTTCTTTTGGTGTGGTACTGAGCACGCAAAATGGTGAATACTCAAAAATATGTTTGTGCATCTTATTGTTTAACTAGATAAATGGTGCCATATAAGTGCTGAGGATACTCATCAGCTTGAGTATATAATAGACACATAAATATGTATAATTATGATCATCATGCATATATATATAAAATGGTGTTCAAAATTGTCACAATACAGTACTATCTACTGAGGGGTATGTTTTGAACCTTAAAATCACTTTTAAAAGAACAACACTTTGAGAGTACTTACTATTTCTTGAGACAGTGAGATGAGGTGAATATAATTTATACTTCAAAACATTCACACACTAACAACATGGTACACTGAATCATGAGTAGAGATTACCAAAGTAAAACAATTCCTTATATCTTATGATTCTGTACTTTACATGTTTTCTCTATATCACCGGATCACCATCCAAAGTTGTATCATTAAAACAGGATTACAACTGAACCTAACCATTAGATAAATATTTAGAATTGGTAATTGCTTATTAGGTAATATACTTCTCACTCGTTTTTCTATTTTACTAATTTGTACTTTGTACAATTACTACTACAACATTAGTCAAACATAAAGAAATATACATATTGCCATAAAGGAAAACAAAATTTGAAATTTAGAATACATCATGAACATAACTCCCCCAGTCACCCAGATTATGCATCATTATCCAGTAAATTCATACACAAAGATTGAAGAACAAATTTATAAAGAATTTGTAGGAATACCTTTTTAAATGACTTTTAGTCCCATGGTTTTAGAAAATCACATAAAGGAAACATGCATAAAGAAATTTGTGCAGGGACATCAACCTTTTTTCTTAGATTTTCCTATCTTATAGATGTCTTCAGTAATACCTATTCATCAGGGGGGATGAATGAATAGATCATCCCCCCCTGATGAATGGGTATCAATGACAGATCGACGCCTGTGTCTTCAGTGTTTCCTATCAATTTGTGCATCTTTAACATTCATTTTAGTAACATATTTTTCAAAAATATAATACCACACAAAACTGGGCAATAAAATTCAAGAGGAATAGTTCAACATTTAACCCTCTTGGTTTTCCTTCAAGATGATGTTATCTTATACTTTGTATGCTATCAGTCTTTTTTTTTACCCGATTGTTTACCTTTTCCCACTTTACTTAGTTACACTTAATTAACCCTTAACTTATAAATCACTTCTTGCTTTGATTGCCAGTGAGAGGTTTATGATGATGCAGACTTCCTAGCCAGACACAGAGGTCCAACGTTGTCACCAGTCGTCTTGTTGTGCTCGCCGTGCGAACCATCACAATAGGGGAACTAAGAACAGAAGGGGGGGGGGGGGCAGTAGAAATGAGAGGAAAAATAAAGAAAAGAAACATTATAGACACTAGTAAATCTTTTATCATCATGCCTCCACACTAACTTTTTTCTATATTAGTTGTGCGATCAGGCAACCAAATTTGACCATTTATAAAATTGTACTTCCCCAACCTCAATTTGTACTTGCCCTGGGGCCCTGGGCAAGTGCTAGTGTTGAGCCCTGCTATAGGTGAGCCCTGCTTTGATAAATCCCTTTAAAATGAATTTTAGATGGATTTTCTCTTCTATATGTTTTAAAATAAACTTACAACTAGATTATTTACTTGAACATTATTTGCAAGAAATAATGTTTCAAGATTTGATACTTGAAATTAACAAATCAAATCAAATCAACTTGATAACCAGTCCTTTCCAATCCAAATCTTTGTGATAAATAACATAAATATAGTCAAAATGCTTCCAATAATCTTCCACAAATCTTCTTTGAACTCCAGCAGCAACAGCAAAGACTTTGTCTCCGAGGTCTTCAATGTCGAATGGGTTGTTGACCTTTTCGTTATCATCCCATTAATGCGATGAATCTTTGTTCTTGACATATAAAAATCTTTGTTAAAGGGAGAGATCCACTTTTGCAAGCCAAAATTCAAAATTTGCGAGGTTATTGTCTTATATGAAAGGAAATGTCATTTAATAGCATGCCTGAAAAAATTAGGGCTTGAAATCTCTTTTTCGTGGAGTTATAGACCTAACACTGAGTAAACTGAGGGACGTCGGTTAATTATTTACATACGTATTTTTGGCCGGTGAGTAAGTTCGTACATAGATTTCACGGAGTGCCAGATCGGAATGCATGACCCCTACGTGACCCCCGCTAGCTACGTGAGCCGCGCATAAGTAATAATGTGTGAGCGTTTACCAAGCAAAATACCCAAACTTCGCTTAAACTGACTACATGTAATTATATATTCTTTCTTTTTGAGATCTTTTCCGTGACATACGTTAACAAATGTCGGCTTCACAATACCTTTACGAGAATTAGTACTATATTGTTGTAATACTATGCTAAATCAGTTGAACTCCTTTATTGACCGATATATAGTTTAAATGGAGGGACGCATTCGTTTTTTCATTCGTATAATCCAAATTAGAGGGCTGTTCGCTCTGATTTTTTTTTTGCGTGTTACATTGATCCCCATCCGTCAACTGAAAGCTGTTGAGACGTTTTGTAAAAGTGGATCTGTCCCTTTAACAGGAAAAATATACAATTTTCAACGAACCTTTGATTTCCAGCAGCGACAGAATGCGACTTTTTCTCCGAGGTCTTTGATGTCGAAGGAGTAGACAACCTTGGCATTATCCTTCCAATCAACTCGCTAATTATCCTCTCTTTCCAATGTGGCGAATCTTTGTAATTATTAACAGGCAAATGCTAAATTTTCTACAAACCTTCTTGATTTCCAGCAGCGACAGAATGCGACTTTGTCTTCGAGGTCTTTGATGTCGAAAGAGTAGACAACCTTGGCATTATTCTTTCAATCAACTCGTTAATCCGCTCTTTCCAATGTTGCGAATCTTTGTAATTATTAACAGGCAAACGCTAAATTTTCTACAAACCTTCTTTGATCTCCAGCAACGGCAGAATGCGACTTTGTCTCCGAGGTCTTCGATGTCGAACGCGTTAACAACCTTGGCTTTGTCCTTCTCGATTGTCTCGTTAACACGGCCCTTGCCACCACGACGGAGCTGGACGACGGTCAGCACGATGACGGCGCCAAGAGTGCCAACCATAGGGATAAGACGAAACCAGTCTGCACATGTTAGAAATTAGAAGAAAACAAGGAGTAAGGACACACGTTTGTCAATTGGAGGGCAGAAAGTGGCAGATGTATACATCAACAAATTGTAAATGGTCATACTATGGTATTTACACACCATAAACACAATTTTATTGTAGCACATAGTGCATACACACACTGCATGGGTGCCAAATGCTCTGCAATTCGCCACCCATGCATTGTCAATGTATATTGCGCAGCCTGAGCCTGCTTTACACAACAGTATAGTAATGTCTGTATGAGTGGCAGTCTGAGTTGTAGAGCATTATTCTGCATACTTTTCTGGTACGTGTCCGAGGCCATGACATAACAAAAAGAATGGATACCATTCTTTTTGCGAGTCCTGCACATGCATTCTATTTCTAGTCTTGTGGGCACATTTCAGAATAGAATGCCCATTATTCTGTTTTCTTTTATCAGTTCCACTCCTCCCCTCCCCCTTATGCAAACACACACCTATGTAAGTCAACACATCAAATAATCATCTCAAAAGATCTTTGAAGTTAAATTCAATAGTTTATTTTGTTTTACTTTTTAAAAGTTGAATTAAACCTTACAAATATATACACGACAAACAAAAAGATAAATAGTAATCAGTCACTCATAGTTCAAAAGAACATTTGTATGAATTAATCAATAATTCAATTTCATTTTCAATATCATCATGACATTATTGTATAATCATGATATACTACAAGTATTCGTTTTCATATAGACTGCTAGATTGACAAATCTAGCGCTTTCATGGCCTCTTTGACATTATTACTGAAATATTTTACTGTCGGCCTTCTAGTAAAATATTTCAGTAATAATGATTAATGTCAAACTAAAGAGGCTATGAGATAAAAGCGCTAGATTTGTTGATCTAAATCTAAGTAATATACTGCCATTCATTATTTACGTTATTATGTGCATGTGGTTTAAAGGGTACCACCACCCCAACATAATATTCTTATTAAAGAAAGGTAACATCTTTAGTATTCCATTCCATCAACAAGTTCACAAAAATATGTTTCCAGAAAGAAAAAAAAACAATTGGAAACGCATCACCATTCTAAAGCATGCGTTCATGCGGTCTGAATTGCGAAGACTGCGATGTGTGCGGTGAATTGCGATGTAGGCAGAGCGAACGAATCGCCCGGGAATCTATTGTCTACAAACGTACGCGTGAATAGCATTGGCGCACTCGCAAATGGTTGGCCAGTATGGAACCAGGAAATAGCAGTGGTTCCGTAAGTGGTGGAAATTAATTGCTTTGTTTATGAATTACACAACCCTTTGCAAAATGTTGGGTATCTATTTGATATCACAAAACGGTACCAAAACATATAATAATGTGTTGTTATTTGCCTGGTGGTCCCCTTTAACTTTAACTAAGTCTCATCAAAACGTTCATCTGAACTAATCCAATGGGCATGTAAGATATGTAAGGACAATCTGTTGTTCATTTTACCTAAAATCATGAATAGGTGAATTATACAAACAATAGTATACACGCACAATTCACAATGACAATGCACAACACAATCAACAATGTTTATCATTTCAGTACAAGCATAGCACACACACATTCATTCATGCACGCAACACGGCCAACGCACTTTTTGCATGCATTGGCATGCAGTGCAGCTGCTGCAGTGCTTGGCCTTGGTCCCTGGACGTAAAATCGTTTTCAATTTCAAATACAATCATGTTACGACAAACTACAATTAATCTCAATTTCCTTACCATCCATTTTTGTCAGATAAGATTGCAAAGAAGAGAAAGAGGTAC
>JBAMJV010006473.1:0-47500 GCA_037951105.1 Echinarachnius parma | reverse complement strand
AGGATTAATTATTGCTGGCGCTGGGTAGCGGTTTTCCTTTTTCGAATACAGTGGCGAATCAAGTTATATTTCAAATAGGGGACAACGGATGAGGGGGACAATTATTCCCGGGTTACGGGGTGCAAACGTTTGTCAACAACATTAAAGGCGGTAAGTACTTCTGAATCAGTTTTCCCCAATGATTGGGGACGGGGACGGGGGCTGGGGTCTGAGGAGGTTTTAAAGTATAAGTAAGGGGTAGTTTCCCAATTCCCTTTCGTAGTTACGCCATTTTTTTGTTCAGAATGAGCCAGGCAACCGCAGCGCTTACAGCTGCATAGTCCAATTTCCTTGTTAATTAATACGGCTGACTTTTGCATTCTTGTTTCATTTTTTCATCTATAATAACATTATAATTCTCCATCTGTACAGATGTCTTGTTATAAACAAAATGAAGTTAAATTTGCGCAAGTGGTAGGCCTATTGTTTTGAAATAGAAAGTTTGAAGCCGGGAGTTTGATTTGAGTGGAGTGTAACATAAGCTAACGAAATAAGCATACTGCGAAGCCGGTGCTTATAATAAGCCCTTTCTTTGGGTCAAATAGAATAATCTACATTCGAATAAATCAGTAAATACGGTGAATCAAAGCTGAATTACTGATTGTAGACATTTTTATTCGTGAATCATGGGTAAAGGGATATTACTATTAGAGTATCGGTAAAAAGAGAGTATAGTTTTGGTCAAACTGAATTTCAGTAACCAAAACCTGCACCATTATACATTACAAACTAATAGTTATAACTCCACCATGCTCGAAAGGAACCAACATTACAAATGACTAAGTAAAAAGCCTGTTATCATTCAAAAGAGCCGTTAAAACTCAAGAGGGGGCTCTCTACAAAACTCATTGGTTTCAACCATTCTAAATAAATTATTGTGCGTGTGATGTTTTGTTGAAATAGTGATTAGATAGAGAGATAATCAACAACTATTTAAACACTTCTTTGTAAATTTTTGAAAAGAGGAAGCATTAAAAAGAAAATTTGATGGCTGGTTCAAAATTATCGAATACTTTGTGGGGCCCCGCAATTAATACGAATGGTTATGTTTATGGATATGTCAGCCGTTTCTGAACCGATTTTGATCAAATAAAGTTTATTCTGTTATTGAAATTGTAAGCTCTTTCAAATTTGAAACTAATTTTGTAATTATCTCACAAAAAATGATTTTGTGTAGCGCCCTCTATATCAAAACTCAACTATCCCTTTAATGTCAGGTTCCCATTTTTGTCAATTTTTACCAAATCAGTGACTGATAAATAGCACTTCCTGCCCGTCTTAGCATCGAACAACTATGCCCATTCTCTCGGCACATGCACAGCTGAATGCATGCACTATAAAAGGCGCGTGTATTGCTCGTTGTTCGATGCTATGACGGGCAGTAAGTGCGATTTATCAGGCAATGACTAGGTAAAAATTGACAAAAATGGGAACCTGACATAGTGTCACTCACATAGCCCTAAAACAAAACCTATAGGACCAACATAACTGTTCTTGGTATCGTTTTTCATTGGAAACCCTAACCCTAACCCTAACCCTAACCCTAACCCTATCCGATGGACATAATCATTTTGTTACTATATTTTGGGAAGTGCCCCGTTCCGTTTTTGGGGGGCCACCCTGTATAGACACTGTATATACACACATTTTACTTAGTCCTATGTATTCATAACCCATTTAGTCTAATCTTTATGTGGTGTATATACATCTATATGTATTTCTATCCATAATTTCTAAACAATTTGTACAATCGTCTTTCCGTTTTATGATTAGTTCGATTAGTAATCATTCGTCTTTTGGTCTTATATTGCAAAATCATCCAATAACCATTACAAAAATAGCTCGAATGAGCCAAGTGGCCTGCCAATGTGGCTAAGACGAAAGTAGACAAAGAGGAAAATAATAAATATAGGATAAAATGGGTTTATGAAAAAAGCTTAGCTGCAGACTAAAATGGCAATGCATATCAGGCCCCACTCCAATCCACAATATACTTAGCTAAACATGCAGTAAAATACGGGATAACCACATTTAAAGAACCCCTGGCTATATGAAAACATTACACAAAATATTCAGCATGCATATGGGTTATAACACCAAACCAACATTCAATTAAAAAGCAACGTGCATGCGACAATAATTGAATCAAATATTACTATTTTACAATAGTATGACTAACTCAGATAAATCTGATAAAACGAACTCCATGAATACACAAATATAATAAAGACATTTCAGTATATATGTGGGTTATGATGATAATACCAAACCAACATTCCATTCGAAAGCCAAATGTGGCAATATTGAAGAAATCTGGTTCTTTGACTATAACATGACTAACTCAAATCGGATAAAATGAACCCCATGAAATGTTACGAAAAATCAGCATGCATGTGGGTTATGATAATACCAAACTAGCATTTTATTCAAAAGCAAAGTGTGACAATATTGAATATAACTGGTTCTTTAACAACAACATGACTATCTCAAATCTGATAAAACGAACCCCATGATATACCGAACTCATATTATGCGATAATATTGAATCAAATGGGGTTCCTAACTCAGATACAACATGTGATAAAACCAACTTCGTTATACATTTATATTTATATGTGGATTATAATAGTACCAAACCAACATTCTATTAAAAATCAAAATGCATAGACAATATTGAATTAATACGGTTCTTTCACATAATTATCTAGTTCACATATTTAGTTCACATACATTTACATTGACGAAAATGTAGTACGCATGTGGGTTATGAATGATAATAGAAACCAACATTCCATTAAAAGGCATACTAGTAATACGAACAATATTGAATACAATCTGGTTCGTTGACAATAAGATGAATTAAACCAACGTTCCAGATCACCAGTTATCATACATGGGCATTCATCGTTTTCATCTTTTTCAGGATGTTTTGGAGATAAGCCCATAATTATACGCGGAAGCGACTCATTCAGTTGACTTTATTTACACAAGAAATGAAAAATAGTATGCAGTAATGTATTGTATATACTTATGTAGGTTTCATTATTGGTTTAGATAAGGGGGGGGGGGGGGGGGTCTCTTGGGATGAGTCTGAAAGGACACTCCCTCACAATGAAGGGACCTTCAAGTGGGAGGTAGATCTTTGTTATTGAACACATGTGTAAATAATATATACTTTTTTTCATTTCACAACAAAAGTAAAATTATATTTGTAATTATGATATGAAATTGTGTTTTCATTTCCATTTTTATACAATTGGGTATTTCTCATTCTTCTTCATCTCTTATTTTCCTTCTCGTCCTCCTATTCGTCCTCGTCTTCCTCATCCCCTGCTCCTCCTGGCCCTCCTCCTCCTCCTCACCATCCTTATCTTTCCTGCATTCTTGATTCACCCGGTTACTGAGTGAATTTAACCCGGGGGGGCCACTCAACTATATTGCTGTACACACGCGCGACCACAGGTTTTTCAAACCCACCCTAAACAAGTTTTATCCATTGGTCAAATTGATACCCTATTCAAGTATTTTCGCGTACTTTTTTGACAATTTTGCCCCCTAAACAAGTATAACTCCTAAAACATACCCCTAAACAAGGTCTACGTCAATTGCTCTCAACAAGTTTGGAGAAAAAGATACCCTAAACGCGTATTTGTTTAACTCCACCAACATACCCTTTTTTCTGATTTTGGCCTTTTTGACACCCTAAACGCGTGACGCGCGTGACGCGCCATGATCGGCAAAAAGCATAGAAGTATGAATAAACAAACCAACCCGTTTATAACTAGAAGGCTCACTTAACGCGCGCAAGTCACGTGTCCCATAGACTTTGTACATGGGCAACATGGCGGAGTGAACCGATTTTTGAAGCTCCCGTAGCCCACTTCTCTACGTCATCGCGTAGTGACCTAGAAATACTGGACCAATCATCATGCTATGCAGTGCGTAGACTATCGCGCCTATTTTCCTGCGCACTGTCCTAGATTCATCACGCTTATGAGAACAATGGGAGCCATTGTGACGTATGCATATGAACTTGTTTTATTGACCTCGATCCCGTGACGACGCGTTTGAACTACTCTGTGATTGGTTAACTGTAGTTCCCAAGTAGCCCATAATGCAACCAGTTGTGGGCTCTTCCGGTGAGCAAAAATCGCTGCACTCTGGCAGCAGTGACCTACCCTTTTTACGCGTTTTTTTGGTCGCGCCTGTGTACAGCAATATAGTTGAGTGGCCCCCCCGGGGAATTTAAAGCCAATGACAGTATTGGGAAAATTACAGAAATCCACTCTGTTGGCATAACAAATTTATCAACATGGTTGAAATAGTATAAAAGAGGGTTCATGTGGTAAATTATGAACCATAGCATCGTAAAATGCGGACAAAATAAGGGGAATTCCATCCGCCGCCGATTAGATTGAACGGCGCACATCCTGTTTGGCCCGCCGGAACGTAGCCGTCCGCGAATCTTGCAGATAGCCGATCGGCTAGCCGTTCTGCCACGCGTGGCGGGGTTTGTGTGTACACCCATTGCACATGTATTCTGCGGACGAGCATTTCAAAATACAACCATCGGCGATATCGATCAATGCATTGATCGTTTTCTAATTTTGCAAACATATCACTTAGTAGGCGGTTTCCTGGCCAAATTTGTATAATCCCACATTATTAAAAACATATTCTTTCACATGGTTGGTAATAAGTGCGTACATTTAATTTTGTTTGTGTGTGGGGACACACTCGACATCAGGTGAGTAAAGTTAGTCCTTAAACTTTATCAGCAATAAATGACTTTGCAAAGTTTTGCCAAACATTGAACCTCTTACACTTCGAGTATGTACCAAAAAGCGTAATCATGGTTTAGACAATATACGTGGGCAAGGGAAATGTCCATACTATTTCTCATAGGGGGGGGGGGGGGGGGGGCACTGTCTCTCTCACGGGGTAGTTGCATCAACAACAAAATAATAAATGTTGGTTTATGTATTAATTTTGTTCTCCCAACATGGCAGGCATGGAGCTAGGGGTGGGTTGGTGTAGGGGACAATAATCTATAAGAGGGGTCCATCTTGTCCCCCCTTTAGCTACGCCAATGTTTATGTAACCATGTATATTTCTGCTTGTAATCCGCTTGTATCGAGTGTTTGCTCGAAGTTGTTCAATTAGGTTTTAGCGCACTCGTGTTATTGTTTGTTTTGTAAACATATCAGGTTATATTTGAATTGTGTAGTCTCTTTCCACCCACACGAGCCTCGTCATTCGCATGTTTTTGGATGCGGTGACGTACTGATGGTTATGGAGTAGCTCCCAAATTGATAAGTAACCCAGTTCATTGCTGCTCCACTGCCAGGATTGTTTAACAAGTAACTTTGTTGAAATGTGCTTAAAGGGGTAGTTTAGTTTTGGTAGAGAGGGCGCTGCACATCACAATTTTTTTGTGAGGTAATGAAAAACTGAATGTCGAATTTGAGAGAACATGCAATTTTAATGGCAGAATAAACTTTATTTGGTCAAAATCGACCCAGAAACGGCTGAAATATCAATAAATATATCTGATCTTATAATTATTTGGGGCCCAAATAATTAGATGATTTTTAGAAAAAAAATTTAAAATGCTTGCACTTTTTCAAAAATTTTAAAAAGCGTTTTTTAATAGTTGTTGATGATCTCGCTATTTAATCATTATATCAATAAAACATCACATGCATAATTTTGTATGAAAAATGGTTGAAACCAATGCCTTTTAAAAAAGCGCCCTCTTGTGTTTGAATGGCTCTTTTTGAATGATAACAGGCTTTTTACTTAGTCGTTTGTAATTTTGTATACCTTTCGAGCATGGTGGAGTTATAACTATTAGTTTATAATGTTACTGTGCAGGTTTTAGCTACTTAAGTTCAGCCTTACCAAAACTAAACTACCCCTTTAAACTGACGAAGGGTTAACGGATGAATAGAATTGAAGCAAGAATTAATTTTGAAATCAAGTTTATTTAATCAATACATATTTTGGAATAGACAAGCAATACAGCTATCACCATCATCATCATCATCATCATCATCATCATCATCATCATCATCATCATCATCATCTCCATCATCATCGTCATCATCACCATCACCACCACCACCCACCACCACCATCATCATTCTCTTCTTTATCATCTTCATCATCATCATCATCATCATCATCATCATCATCATCATCACCATCATCGTCATCATTACGTGATCATCATTATTATTATCATCATCACCTTCATCACCCTCATCACCCTAATCATCATCAACATCATCGTATCATTACGTCATCATCATCACCATCATCGTGACCTCTTACCATTTTTAACACGTTAACCTCGTTTTGTGATGAATAATTGCAGTATTATTATTATTTTTATTATTATAATTTATTAAATTTTTTTTTTGGGGGGGGGGGGGGGGTGGGGGAGGGGGGGGGGGGGAGTCACTCTCCTATTTATCAAGGAAATTAATTTCGAAAACATAGGCCTAATTACATATTATAATTTCCATTTTATAAGTAATAGCCTATACAATTATACTTACTTGTTTGTAACAAAGGTAAATTAAAACAACTCCCAATAAGAGTCATCGAAAAAAATTAATTTGTTTATGTATATAATCGTATACATTGATTTTGTTGGTAGTTCCAGAAAAGTCGTATAGTTTAAATGAAAAAGGATTATTTAAAACGTCATTGAATCATAGTTGTGACTTATGAGTCATGATCATCATGAAAAGGATATTATTCCAGTTAGCTGTAAACACAACTGTAAATATGATAATATTCTGTATTCTTTTGATATTACTTCCATCACAGAAAAGGAAGATTTTAGAATATTTTACATGAATATGCCCTGAATATGATACAAGAATGATTTTCTTTTATTTCATTCTTTCACATGTGTGAAAATATTCCTGCTGATGAAATGTTAAACGTTTTTATTGATTTATGTTACAAAACATTACAGTAATAGACCTATTTTGTTATTATGATACAAATACTAGTTTCTTTCAGTTAAATGTTTATGTAACTAACACAACCGTGTAACTTCCTGACAGATAATATACACAAATAATTATATATGTCATAATCATAATACCGCTAAGATTAATTTTCTCTATATCCCAAAACATATAAACCGCAACAAATAGTTGGAAAGCGGCCATGCGATGTATGACATCACCCGACTGGACTAAACATAATACCGATACCAGTGCGTATTAGTACAGTACGGTGCACGTGGATTTCTGACTCAATTTGTGCAGTACAGTTTGCACAGATTTCGGATGCTGGTAATGTTTTTATGGGTTTTTATGGAGTGATACCAGCACATCGTAATCTTGAGAGCGTTGCGCGGAGTTCTACTTTTCAACTTCGAGTTGGTATATTACTACTCTGCCGAATATAATATCTACCTTTTGGGTTTGGAAACATACTTATCAGACATTTTGTGCAGAAGATTGGACGGAAGATACGTTTTAGTTTTCATGTTGTTCGTGCAACTGCTGGTTTACTTTTGACGGGGAAAATATCGACTTGAACACAGGGCTCAGTGGATCCCGCCGCGGAAGTGGAAGAGACTGGAGGAACTCTCGTGAGCGTGAGGATGACAGTTCGCCTATTTAGGAAGCGTTAGCCCCTTGTCTTGCAGGGGTGATGTAGAGTTGGCAGCAGAACAGAGACGTTGCAGAACCATCTCATAAGTTGATTGTCGTCTGATATACAGGTAACACTCACACCACTTAAAGGGATACACGAGTATATTACTAGTTTAATCATAAATATGGATGTTGTTGACAATATTTAATTGTTATTTATAATTTATGTTTACCATAATACCAACATAACTATGCAGAATCAAAAGCTACAAATGCCTAAATGATAGAGGGTATTTTTTTATTTGCCCCAGCCGAGGAACTTTATTTCATAAAATAATCAAAATATAAATAATGAAGACATTTTACTCAAATTGCAAATTTTACACAATTTGTTCATATTGTTGTGTTTCATTTGTTTTCTTTAGCAAAATGTATGATATAATTCAAACCCGTTTATGAATTAATTCAATAATGCTATTGTGTTGAAATTCTTATTTTTTATAATACTTTAACATATCTTTTATAAATCACATATTGTGCAAACTTATTAAAAAACTATTTTGTTGTGCTCAATCTGATATCCTACTACGAACAACTTTCTGTTTGATAATATTGCCGCATGTTTACGAAGGGAATTTATGTATCAACACTAAATGTTATAGAAGGTAAGATTTACATTATTTACCTTGAAAACCCTCTATTAGTACTAGGCAATTTTAGGCATTCAGTAGTTTAATTTGATTTTTGAAAAAATATGGCAAAGCCAGGGTCAAAGTAAATTGGGTGGGGGGAGGTGCCAGGTTTTATGTTTTATATATATTTTTTAATTTCTTGATTGCTCTTGCCTCCTTATGAAAATCTGAAACACAATACATGCTAACAATTTATATGTTGACAGTGATCTATGTGTTTGTAGATTTTAGTGAGTACTTAGTAACTATTCATTGCACTGCAGATTTCATTTATTGGTCCATTAGGTGAATAAAATAATAAATGAGTGCAAATAGTAATTGATATTTTATCTGATTCATCAAACACTTATTTTTCTAAATGGCAATTCTCTGTGAGCGATTTCCAGTACATTATCCAAGTAAATTCAATCCCCCCTCAAAAGCAATCACACAATATGACCAATGACTGTTTGGCAACAATTTGATATGGATGAATTGTTTGTCATTTACAGAGAAATCATAAATACCGCAGCAATCTCGTCAATCTAGTCATTTTCATGCACCATCTATTAAGCGACAACAAAGCGGGTGTACTTTAATAATGGAAGTTCATTGTCAGATTTTGCTTACATTTTCATTAAGTGACTGTTATTAATTTCTGTGTGCTTCTATTCATCTTGTTTACTGTCAAAAATGTTTTCTGTCAAAAATGGAACAGAACTATTTGTGTTGCTGACTTTTGAACCTTTTTCATGCAGTACATGTCTTGTGTTATACTATTTTGCTGTCAAAAATGGAAAAGAACTATTTGGGTTGCTGAATTTGAATGTTTTCTTGTTGTGAAGTGTTATATTTTATGTACTTTGAATTGTATTATTGCTGAATTTGAATTTGTTCAAGTGTTATCATATTTTATGTAAGTATTTTATTATTGTTTGATGCTAATTATTTTGCTTGTCCTGATTCTTAGTAATTACTGTGGACTTTTATCATAGAGATATTTAGTTATTTACTGTCAAATTTGGAGTACAACCGGTATCTAAGTCCCTTGTGGTGGACCATTATATCCATTATCAATTTCTTGTTTAAATAGTTCCATGGGACAAAACTCACAATAGCAGTGTGATCTGAACCACAGTCAACATAACAGGAAATATTTGTGTGAGCAGCGAGCACCCCAAACCAAAATATTTGTACTAGAGGCTTGTATTGTGGCTAGGTTCACTTCAGGCAGTGGCTTGGTTATTGGGAGGGGGGGGGGGGGGGGCAATAGGGGGAATACTTGCCCCCCCCCAAAAAAAAAAAATCCTCTAAACTCAGGGCCAGCAAAAATGTTTCCAAGTCCAAATTTACTGGCCCGATCAACCAACTAGATTTTCCAACTGACATTGTCAATGAAAGAATGAGAAACAAAATCTTGGTATCTTTCAAATCAAGCCCCATACATAATGGCAATCCCAATAAAGGGAGATGAAATTTTGAAAAGTTCACAGTTTACAAAATAATGTAACTTTGGTGGCAGTAAATTTTGAATGTTGGGCCACCAAAAAATGAAACATCAAAGTACCCATTTTTATACTGGCCCGACAAGGCCGCCAGTGAAGATACATCTATGGAGCCTTGAGTTGACATGAAACAGTGCCGCCCCTTTTTGCCCCCTTTCCCCCTCCCTTGTTTGAATTGACCCAGGCCTGGCTATGCCACTGGTTTCATGGATGAGTAATAAACAGATGGGTTGTTTGCAAACACTGTCATTGACTGTCAGAGTAGAGAGGTGAAATATTCATGGAGATGGGTGTTATTTGGTTGGGCTCCAGAGTTCACAGTGACCATGACCGCTATATAATGGTCTGGGAAAAGTCTGGAATGGTCAGTTTTTGGTGAGAGTCCCTGGGACACCCTTTGTGATTATCCCACAATTTGACTGATCAGGGTCCTGTTGCAGAAAGAGATACATGTACAATCGATTGTAAGTTACAATTGATTGTTAGTCAGAAACTTTGTGCGTTTCAACCAATCAGATTCGCGCATTTTGAACACATGATCTGACTTACAATTAATTGTAACTTACAATCGATTGTATCTCTTTCTGCAATGGGGCCCTAGTCAGACTATCATTTGATAGGGTTAAATAGAAAATGTACATGCATTAATTTACTTTGAAAAGAAACTGTTTAATTGTTATGGATGCATGCATACTCTAAATCTATTTATCCAATTGATTCAGGATTTAGTGTGAACACTCTTTGGGCTAGATGTAAAATGCATTCAAACTAAAACTGATAAGATTGTACATGTATCTCTATGAGTTAAAAGCGTTTCAGGAATGCTTTTGAATTCTTTTCAAGTGTAGGCAAAATCAAAGGGCAGAAGGGGATGAAACAATTACACATCATTTAGAAAACTTACAATAATGAAACTGGTATATGATTGAAGATTCTATTATCACTTTGGGTAACATCTTATGAAGTTATTGGATCACTTTAAAGTCAACCTGTATTATCATATCAAATCAATGATGTTGGTGATCGGAGGACCATGCAATGTGTATTTTATAATTCAGTACTATAGAGCCGGTAGTAGAAATCTGTCTGTATACAAGTTAGAAAAGGAGATCAACAGATAGCAAAATAAGTAGATCTATAGATCTCTGGAAAAAAGAAAAAATCTGCCCTATTAAATTGAGTAACACTTGTTTGCTATTTGTGTCTCTTCGTGAATAAAAATAGAAAATACTTTCCAGTATTGTTTGGTTTTTCTAATTTTCTTCTTGGAAGAAGGCAGGATTTTACATCAAAAGAAGATTTTTTCAACGAGTTTTGACAATTGCTAGGCACTCCATGCAATCAAAACAAGATTAGATGAGAATGGAAGAGGATTAGAGGAGATCAAAGGTTCTGGGGTGTGATAATCACCTGGTACATTGTCCACTCTTCAAAAACATTGTAGTGTTTGTATCTAGACTTGATAGATCTCTGTAGTCTTGTTGTGAGACTCTTAGACTAAATTGGTTTTCAAGATGTTTTGATGTTTGATATTTTTGTATATGTTGGTTTTACCTTCAGCAATAAAACTTGTCAAACTCTGAAAATAAAAATAAATCAATTTAAAATTGTATTATAAATGCAGATAGCTTTCCATCATCAAAATATTCAGATGATTCTCCATTTATTGTCAGTATGTTTAGAAGGGCTCAAAATAGGCACTGGCCCGCTTGCTCAGGGCCATTACAAATTAAAGGGATCTAGTAACTTTGTTGACATGTGCAAAAGGTAAAAGTAAAAAAGAAGGAAATTCTAGCATTGTGTTTTGTCATCAATATTGAATCTCTGAAAATGTAAGTCAATACAAATGTTGTTGATTTATAAGATCTTTATTAATATCAAATTCCAGAGGGACAGCTAGTTAAACAATTTTTAGTAGGATGACATTTTGTGGTCTCTTGTGCCTTCTTTGCAAATGATATCTTTAGGAATCGTGCTTAATGGGTCATTTTGGGGGGATTATTTTAGTCTTGTATTATTCATCTGACTTGTCGGTTTTCTTGCACAGCTGAATTATCAAAGGTATATTTAGTGGGAACAAATATTTTCAGTACCCAAAATATCCTCCTGTTTTTCTTGACAAACATTTGATCCATTTATGATTTAACCCACTGACAATAAAGAAAGTGGCACGATTTGATGTTGACCCTTTATTCCCATAAGAACGAACCAACAGATGGAAAATATCTAAAAGGTTTTATTTGGATAATCTTCTTTATGGGTTCTTTACTTTGATAACTTGACAAACACCCAGCCATTTGATCCAATGAAATTTTAGCATCAAAATTATTTTAAAGAAAGTGACACAATGTAATGTTGACTCTGTATTCCCATAAGAACCATATCTCTGCCATTAAATTTTGTATAAATTCTTGAAATCTCAACTGTAAACACAGTTCAAGCCTTTTGACAATACTGTAATTATTGTAATAGTCATTTTATGACAGCAATTAAATTCCCCATCTTTTAAATGTGTTTTTAGAACCACTTCTCTTCCTTTGATAAAAAGGTGATGCATATTATTGCCTGATAATATCTTCAGTTCACGAGCTTCAATCTAGTTTCTTCTATTTGAACTTCATCTAATCTCCCCTACCTATCTATTAAAAGCTGTCATGTGTGTACTAACTACATGTACTACCAGTAGGCGATCTCTAGCAACAATAGTTGATAAACAATCCAACTTATATCATGTTATCATATGGTTTTTGTGTTATCTCCTGTTTCTTGTAATGCAGGTCTAATAAAGGGGAATGCATATTATTGCTTACAAAAAAAATCATCACTACATGTAGTTTCATTATTACATTTCTTCCAATCACCTTAATTGTATCTACCCTACCCATCTATTAAAAGCTGTTGTGTATGTTGTGAACCAGTACGTGATCTCTAGCTACACTAGTTTTCAAACGAGTCAAATGAATGTTTTGTATTCACTCATTCTCTCATGTATTCTATTTCTTCCAAATAGTCTGCACTAGTGTCCAAGTTCCAATATCCAGTTTCTAGTTTCTTCCATTTGAACTTCATGTTTTCTAATCTCCCCATCCCATCTATTAAATGTGTGTGTACCAACCAGTAGGCGATCTCCAGCAACAATAGTCGTCAATATTGATCTTGTGTCGCAATCCATTACAAGTCATGTTATGACATGGGTTTGCATTCTTTCCGGTTTCGTTTGCTATCAATGATAAATCCACAGGGTTCCTTGATATCATCATAAAGGTGTGCATATATGACAATAGTAGTACGGGCAATGTTTACAGCTTACGTTGTACTTAGTAGAAAATAATTCTCTCCAGGAATTTATGTCTTTTGATAAAAGATATTTTTGACATGTTTCTAGGCGCCTAGGATGAAGTGCACTTTTATATATATTATAACTTTGTGAGTATTACTGCACTATTTGTGTCAAATTTGCAAAATGAGTTTTTAAACTTACATTTGAGGATTAGCAGAAAGAGTTCCATCACTGGTTATTCAATTGAAACCATGAGATTGATTAATGAAATACCCCCGTAAGTCCCCCGTAATTAATGGCTCATATATACATGTAGATCATGCAAAACAACTTTGAGAGTGGGTTTGAAAAGTACCCCCCCCCCCCCAAAAAAAAAAAAACAGCAACAGCAGCAACAACAACAACAACAACTACAACTACTATTTGTCATAACTTGTACTTGCCATAATAGTGTTTGCTCAGACTGTTTGGGTATTGACTTGATCAAATGACCTTGTATAAGTCTGACCAATGCCTCAGAGGTCATCCAAGTCATTAGCATGGACCCTTGCAACATTTAATGGACAAATTGCTGGGTGGTTTCAGACTAAACATATATCTAGAAAGACTAGAAATACTAGGTCTAGAACTCATGTTCTAGTGTTGATTTGATATTCAGTTACCTAATTCGTTATACAATAAATGTATAGCTAACCCTCTTGAAGTTTTATGAAGTGAATTAATTATGAGGAAGTTAATTAGTTGTTCTGAACAAGTTATAATCATGTCGTCTTTCAGTTTCAGAAGTATGCATTGCACCCAGTGTAATGAATGATAATATCATGTAGCTGCTACTGTTCACTATGCTAGTCTGATAGACATATTATTACTCACTAGATGTGGTATTTGATTGAGGTCACACAGACTGGAGGCCATATTATTGGATTTGGTCTGCTGAACTATAAAGCTTGCCAAAGCTAGTATTGTGAGTGTATTACTTGTATTATCTCTTTACATTATCAGTAGTTGACTTGCACAATTGTATACATTCACTGTGTTACAGGTTTTTATGCCATCTTGCAAATTATGTACAGTAAAAAAAAGGTGAACTAATACCATTATTTATGTTTAGCAGTGTTGGTAGTGAGGGTATTTGATATGTATTGGACATTGTGATGTATGTTTCCATGTCATTGTGCAGATTACAGTATAAAACTACTTGCAGTTATGCAGTATACATTTAATAAAAAGGCAAAGTTCATTTCGTATAACCATGGATCTCCTGTACGTATAATCCATATATTTATATTAGTGCTGATTCAAATCAAATATTTTGAAAATCGAATATGAGTCGTGGATATCGAATATATCTGAGGGGGGGGGGGGGGGGGGGGGGGAAATCCGATATAAATATTCTTTCCGTTTTTTTCAATTAGAATTGGCAGGACAGTGTGATATTAGTGTACAAACTGCTGTCAAGATGAAATACTTCAATATCTCTTCATATATTCTTCTTAATTTGGCTCTCATTATACCACTTGTATATTAATCCTCTTACCTTTGGTTTATTATTTGTTTTGTTTATTTGTAATTTATGTAAAATACCTTTACTTTTAACTTTAGCAATAGATAAGCAGGGTTCAATGTGCCATTTTCTGATCGAATCTATCTGATCGAATAAATAAAATATTGTTTTTTTTTCTTTTTTTTCCGGATACTTGTATCCGAAAATTTGTATCTGGTATCCGTCCTGAAGGTCCGGATATCCGGGACTCAGCCCTAATTTATGTACAGTATATATTTATTTCTAAGAGTTGTTCCCAACAGCAAACTTGTGTGTTATGGCCTATGAGGTCAAGAGGGCAATGTATTCCAGGGTATGATATGTTTTGTGCCAAAAACTTGCCAATTCGTCTACACCCGTTTTGTATCGTCCCATTTCGTCTAATAGTATGAGTAATAGCAAAATCAGAAGTTGGAGGCTAAATGGACATTGCATGGCCAAGTAATGAGCGAAAGTGCAAAATGATATTCAATAACTCACTGCACTCACTTTGTACACAGAAGAAAAACTCGCCCGGAGTTTTTCTTATCTGAATACTTCGATCGTACATATCTTTGTAACGAAAGGGAAATTTGAAAAACCAAAACCTGTCCCATGATTTTATTGTTAATACGAATACAACAAGGTATAAGGGAACTGCTAGAATTAAAATTTTAATAAGATTTAGGGATTAGGATTAGTTTTAGGGATAGGGATTATCTTAACTCATTGCCTATGGGAACCTGGTGGGTCCTAACATTATGGGGATTGCACAATCTAGTAGAGAACAGTTTAAGGGTTCGGGGTCAAGTTTTTGGAGTTGGAGAAATTGAAGTTTCAGGCATTATACAGTAGTAGACCAAAACTAAAGTACTAAACGAAACATTGTAGACCAAATAGGTGCAGACCTCACAAACGTAAATCATGCCTTGGACTGGTTGGTGATGGTTGGCTGCAGCTATTCTGAGTGGAAAGAGGTCACATTTGACAGCCCCATTAGGTGCTAGTTTGACAGTTCACTAGTCTTGCTATCAGACCTACATGGTTTGACAGTTCACTAGTCTTGCTATCAGACCTACATGGTTTGACAGTTTAGGTCATTTTGTGTTTGAAGTTTGAAAGTTTAACCACAACTCAAATTTAACATCTTTCTACCATCACTTCCTACCATCATCTTGGTCTATGTACCTTGTAGTGGCCTGTATAGTTAGTATTATATCCTACATGAATGAAATCCTGTTCAGTGATTGGTCTACATAGCATCATGTGACCAAACATAGTAATGCCCATGGAGAAAAATGTGCTATGCGTGACGTCATTGATGGAATAGTAAATGCTATTCCATGAATGACGTCATAGACGCCGGATGATCATATTGAACCCATAGAGATGCGTGTTATAAAACTTCCCTGCGAGCAGAGGTCTTGTTTTAGCTTGCGAAAGATGCTCGACGAGATTTCCCAAAGAGTTATTTAAAAGGAAATACAGCATATGTTCAACCGTGAATATCAATAAGTTCCAAAGAATATTCTAGAGATGCATTTCATGTATATCGTATCGGTATTCGAATTTTAAAATTCCGAAAATGGTTCACATTGTGCATCGTTGTCTTTCTGTGGTTGTGACATTAATTTGTCATTTAACAATCGGCCGCGGCGGTGTGCACTGTACTAGCTGTATGTGTAATGTACGAATAACTATTTTCTCCATACAAATACACGTGTGTAGTAAAGCAGGTTAATTATTCACTTTGATGCGCGCGTTTTGCATTTGGGTGCGCATTAGTTGTTAATGCGCGTAACCATGAATGGAAAGATAGCGCAATACGCGCTCTGCGCTAGAACTATTGCGCAAAGGGGGCCAGTGTCACAAACATAACATAGTCAGTGCAGTGATGGTTCCATGATCAATGGTTTGTTTTCCTTTATTTTATACTTTAATTTAATTGAAATCATTTTTTTTTTGCGATGATTATAATTATGCGAAGGATATAAAACAAATATATCATGCACTATTTCAAGCCACTAGTGAAATTATGGATTCCTCGGTGACAGAAAAAGCACTATTTTCTTCGGGTCTACGACCCTCAGAAAATAGTGCTTTTCCTGTCACCTCGGAATCCATAATTTCAACTAGAGGCTCTCAGTGCATGGTATATTTGTTTATAATTCAATGATCGATGGAAATATGATAAAGAGGAATGGACTGGCTATCAAACTCAAAGTAGATCACAAAACCATATTCCAAATATGTTTGTACATTAACATTACCCAATATGTAATCAGCTATGAAATGTCATGCACCTATAGTTATGTTATCTCCCTCCATCTGTTTGTTGTTCACCCCTGGAATCTGAAGTGAATGTCTTGTATGAATATACCCAAGGAGGTTCTATTTACCACTACATATCATATCATCTAACCCCTCTCACCGCCTCCCAGGCCAGAGGCCAAG
Organism: Echinarachnius parma; assembly: GCA_037951105.1. Lineage (NCBI taxonomy): Eukaryota > Metazoa > Echinodermata > Echinoidea > Clypeasteroida > Echinarachniidae > Echinarachnius > Echinarachnius parma. Next base: position 30,413 of record JBAMJV010006473.1, on the reverse strand, counting down.
TCTGGACCTTTGACTGACCCCTGGAACTGAGGTGTGTTACCCCTTTTTCCACCCAAGGAGCTACCTCCTTGGTCCACCATCCTACTACTAAAGTATTAGTATCCCAAGCCGTACCACAACCTTCTGTATTTTAAAAACAATATAGCAATCATGCATAAACCAACAGCCAACAGTATATTTGTGATTAGATGAGAGTATCATGGTATGCTGGTTGGGCCTTAGTGTTTCAATATGAAGGTTATAGGGTCAATGTCCATCACAGGATAATGCACCTGCGCCATGTACACTTGAACCAGCTAGCCAGGTCAGAATACTCCCATGGTAGTGGACAATGTGTAAATCTGGTGCAGATTGAACTTGGAATCCTCTGAGATCATGTGCCAAAAACTTTATCAGTGAACACACTTTGCCCCTTTGAGAAAAGCTTGAATCCATAATAAAACAATTTTTGGAGAAAGTTTGGGTCAAAAGCCACAATTTCTAACATTATTATGACTGATAATTTGTTTCTTGAAATATTTTTCTTCCAAAACTGATTCTCCCAACAAGTAGCTATGTACTCTATCAAAAAGTGTTTTTTGGGACAGAGACATGTAAGCGAAAACACCCCCTAAACCTTACTGTAAGTGAGAAGCTAGATTTGTAGAAAGCTCCAGGATTTTGAGGTCAAAAGTCTGGGTGTACATGACCAAGCTAAACACGATTATGGGGAGTCCTATTACTAGCTGCATACCAGGACACACAAATCCCTGGATATATGTTATTTATACCTCTCCTTCCTCAACTTGCTGGAGGTTATTAAACTCTTGCTTTCTTTCTCGCTGGTTTTGGTTTCTCTCTTCTTGAGATTTTACAAAATTCAAGTACTGTAGTAATTTTGTAGTGTGCTAACCCTTTTCTAGTGGATTCATATGTACTGCCTACAACTTTCTAGGCTAGCTGACCATAATACATGTTGTGACTTTGCATTGAAGTATTTGGTTGAGTTGAATGTTTGAGCCTGAGGAACATTCTGATTGTTTGATTCCAGTTGTTTGGTCAGATTATTCTTGGGATATTTTCACACATCTTTTGACAGGTTTGTACCCTTTACTTCTTTTGGGCTTTTACAACTATGTACAAATATGCATGTGGGAGCCTCATCTGCCTCATCTACCTGTCCCCTGCTTGGCTTGCTACTAGTTAGATTTTGCAAGGCAATTCCCATAGAGTCAAAACAGGGACCAACAGGTTCCTGTAGGCAACAGGTTAAATGTTGACCATTATCTTGAGGATTTGGTGTTAGATTGATTTGAATATACTCTGCTATGTAATAATAATAATAATAATAATAATTATAGCATTTATTGTGCGCCATCAATCTAGTGAACTATTCAGAGGCGCAGAGGGTTAGGGTTATCAATTTATGATTAGAAATAATGGTCAGTATGATTGTTTGAAATATTTAATATTACTAGTTTAGGTTGAAGTTGGTATATACCAGCATATCTAGTATTCCTGCTACGATTGCATTTAGAGAACACCTTGAATAATGTCTTACTGAGGCAAATTTGGAAAAAGGGGTGTGACTAGAAATGGCTCAGTATCGCCCTCTTATATGAAGAATGTTTGGAAGCACTGGCGTAGCAATGGGTGGGGGTCCTGGGCTCGAGCCCCCCCGCCCCCAGGCTTGTTTTTGTTTGTTTGCTTGTTAGCTGATCTTGGGCTTTGAATAGCCAAAATACAAAAGTTTCCAGGGGCTCCGCCCCCTGAACCCCATCATAGGCCCTAAGGCAGGCCAAAAATGGCTTGCACTTTCACACAGGTTGGAGCCCCCCTTAAAAAATTGCTGGTTACGCCCCTGTTTAGAAAAATGGCAGCAACTGGAGATGGCTAGTACAATAGTCGCCCCTCTTATATTTCAGATTCCAAAGTTGAAATCGTCCATGAAAGTAATTATTTTGACATATCATGTTTCTTATTTTTTACACATATATTGTTGTTTGTTGTTAGTGTGCATTTTGTAATTTAATGTTTGTTTATTCTATGAATAGTTAATACAAATCCTGGTTATTAATCTGTTTTGATAGGCCTGGCTGAAGTATCATTTGGTTACCTGAGATGACTGCATTTTAGTATAGTGATGTGTTTTGATGGTATTGTGATAAATTGTTATTATGCAGTGATTTGTAAACTTCTTAAGCAAACTTCATTGTTTGTTTGTATTCAAGTATTAAGTTTGTGCGTAAATATGATTTCTGAGACACTTTAATTTCAGTTATATATCTCAAACTGTATTGCTGCCATCTAAAGACCCCATTTGGAAAGGTAGAGTTATGAATAATACATGTAAGAAAGAAGTGCAGGGGAACATGTTTTATTTTATAAATCCACTGTGCATCATACTTTTAATTTCTATAGGGTTCGAAATTAGCTCTAGCTCATGACCCTGGGCCACTAAAAATTAACTTTTGCCTACCAAAATGTAATTAATGCTCAATTTTACCTCCCCAAATGTGCAATCAAAAACGTGACAGATTTTTCAATGTTTTTGTGGCTACCATGATTAAAAAATGAGATCACTTTTAAGGGTATAGTTCAAAATTTGTAACTCAGATGAATAATGCCATCTTGGGAACGCTTGCACACAGTGCAAAACACATATTAGCTCAATATTATGCAGTTGGCACGAACATGCCCAGTTTAAAAATGGCGAACCATGGTGTAGTATTTCAAACAGTGCCCTCTACACTGCTATGCATAACAAACTTAATTTCAAACTTGTAACAGTTTGAAATTGATAACAGGTAGTGTCCACCTGTTGTATCTGATGATCCCTCATGACTTAATTGCACCTTCCTGAGGGTTCCTAATCATCAGGAGTAATTAACTAAGGGCAAGACCTGGGCTAATTGATTGGGGCCTGATCTTATGTGGCATTTTAGTTCATTTCCGGTGCATCGGTCATGACCAGCAGTCCTACATTAAAACATTTTGTTTTATTTTTAAAAATTGAGTCTATGTAGAAATTACAGATCTATATTGTATTATATTAATTAAGATTAATTGGTCTTGAATCATTCTTTTAAATATAAAGATTTGTTTGATTGAATAGACCTGTTTTGAAAGAAAACAAATAATCAGTAAACTGGAAGTGGCCTATTAGAATATGACATTTATCTCATAAACAAAAATTCCTTACAGAGAAATACAATTTTATGGAACCTGCCAGCAATGGTAAATGTTCATGTTTCCGTTTATTTTGGTGATCAATATTACACAGCTTTGTCCGAACAACTGTTTCTGCTTCCCATGGGTTTTACATTATATCCAAGTGCTTATTACCTCAAACTAAGTTTTGCATAAAAAACATACACTATTTTAAAGGTCTAACAGCAGAGCTCTAATTTACACTTTAGTCATTTAAATTTAAACATTCACATATCTGGTAATTCAAGGAGAAACAAAAGTAATGTAATATTTATAATGGTGTCAAGGAAATATCCCATTAATTCTTTAAATAATGATGCACATAATTAGTTTCCTCTTTTTATTACTCAGTTGTGATTCCAGTTACTTTTGCCCCATTTGGAAGTCAAACATTTTGTATGGTGTTTCTAATGACGACATACATAAAGAGTCTTAAAAGAAGACTTTATTGACGAATTTAAAAAAAATATGTTGTTCTGTATACCCTCAAAGGTTGATCTCCACAAAAATTTCAAATGTATAACCTCAAATAAAGTCTGCATTTGTTTTTCAAAAGTACCTGTTTTTGTGTTTACATATATGCTAATGAACTCATCTGCTCGGATGTTGTGACGTCATTGAAGCCAAACTATGATTGTGTGCTCGATTTACATACGGGCATGACCTTTGTACTCTGTTGTTCGCGCACAATTACCCTTTGTGAACTGCTGTACCGTATCGATCGTGAATACGCCAAAGCTCGGACAAGCATGACAAGGATGTATTCGAAAAATTCGATTTCTTGGCCCGTACAAACTGATCCCTTTTTTAAAAGTAAACAAATCTTGTTTGTTAGTTCAATTGATTAACTAAGAGTTGCGAAGCAAACGAGGTAAATTACTTTCTCTCACGTTTTATGTCTGTTTATGTAATGCGTGTGCTCCATAAACGGGGGTCTATGAGGGCACGTGCGGAGTTACCAATTTTGTCGTAATTTGCTAAAGGTTGTATGAAGTATACCACCACATTTCGGGTACTTTTATTGTTGATATTGCGGATATTATTTGTAATGTTCTTGTCTATTTTTGTAGCGAGCAAATAGGAAGAAAATAATGAATTAATATATTTCTTTTTCATGTATGGTTTTACTTAGTAGATTGGCCGACGGTGATTTTCACGAGAAACGTATAGTTTGGCATCAGTGACGTATTGGATTTTGAGGATCGTTCCATTACTCGTTGATTATTTATGTTTAAAAAAAATCAAATATGGGAAAAGTTAAAGGTTTCAAATGATCTATTTGTATGGAATGGTTTTCTAAAATCATGATTTGAATTATCAAAGTATAGATTTCGCCAATAAAGTCTTCTTTTAATGATCTATCTCCACTTAATGTGTTTATCTCTCTTATCTAGGATTCATTGCTAAATAGTTTGTCATGAATTTTGACACTTACAGTAATTGAATAAAGGTTAAATCACATTGCTGCTAATGGTTTGATCAAGAATCTAATTAAAGACCGTAACTTAGGTCACGCCGATTACTTATCTTTGTAATTCAAAAGGGCCTCAATTTTGACATTTCAAAGGTAAGCTTGTGACCTTGTCCCAAACATATCTAACACATAGTATTGGTCAATTACAGATATTAGTCCAAACTGCAATTAAATTAATTAAGAGGTTTTCAAGACCTTTTAAAGGCTCGAAAGGTCATTCTTAGTTCTTCATCAAAAATATGTGAAATTAACCCATTACAACAGGAACCTGGTGAGTCCTGTAATAACTCTATGGGGATTGCAAACTATAGTATGGAGCAGGTCAAATGTGTCTCATTTCTGAAAGCTTCTTCCTATAATCTAAGTAGCAAGTAAACCTTATAAACAATAGAAGTTTACCATTTAGACTTAGTATAGTGATTATATCTAATGATAGAATAATTGCACTGGAATAAATTTGATTGATGTATCAATTCAGTTATAAATGGACTGGGAAATTGCAGATCTATTAACTTTTCATAGAGAGGAGAATATCGTGATTAGGGCCATTCTTGGTCACGTGTGTGACCCAAAACATGACAAATTTTGAAATGGGATGCTTATATTTCAGTAAGTATGAGACTATAATGATTTTTACTTCATATGTGACTTGAATATGTTGTAGTCTTTCAAACTTAACACAAAAGATTTTATAAGGATTACGTAACTCAATGTCAGAGGTCAAATAGCATGGGTCACGTGTGTGACTTCGCACGGAGCGCTTTTTTCATAACTAAATTTCATTTGGAAAATTCTTTAAAATATGAATAGCTATAATGTTCATCTTATTACCAGAGAAGTACTATACATTTGTAAGTACAACAATAGCAATGAATGAGAATTATATCAAACCGTTGTTTTTTATAGTACTTAATTATGTGGCAACGTCTGGTCACGTGTGTGACATTTTGGGGTGGTCACGTGTGTGACATGTACAATATGAATGGAAAAATGGGAATTTTATAATATCGGGTTTAGAAAAGAATGAAAGGTTGAATGTTTACAAAGTTGGTATCAACCTGTACAGGAAAGTGAGAAGAATGAGCTTGCTAATTATCCTTTTGATATCTTGATTATTTTCTGAATTATGATTATTAGAAAAATATTGAAATATGTAAATTTATGCAAATGAGTAAAAAAGTTTCATTTTAAACTTCAAATCATGTATTTCATGAAACTTTACACATGGATCATTCCAAAAATGGAACAAAACTACAGAAAAATAAAACTTCAATTTTTCCGAAAAAGTTTCACTTTTCAAAGAATGGCCCATTAATGTAATTTCCATCTTATCTAAGTGTACATAGAGAAGTAATTCATTGGATTACATATCACAGTGTGTTTTGAATGATAAAGCATGCGTGGTATACATTGTACTCATTTTCATCTAAACTTGTTTCTTAAAAATAAGAAGAATGCGTAGTAAAAAAAAGAATATATTCACTTTTCTGTAGATTCCAAACCTGTATTGAGTTCATGGTCAGACGAAACCTTCAATTTAGAAACTATTTTTGAACTATTTATATAATCTACAAACCTGTAGGGTTACACTAAACTTGTTATTCAATAGGTTTGGGGTTATTGTTTTTATTGGGATATTTGTCATTCAGTTTTGAGTATTTCAAAAATAGGTTAGGGTCAAGGAACAACCTACTTTCAAAAATATAACTTTTGGTATTTTTTCTCGAATTGTGACCCAAGTATTCCCAAGATACATTGCTGGGCACCCACCTGGAATTCAGTTGATATGGAACACAAACCGTGAAGTGTTGATGGAAATTTCACTGTACATCCGTGATGATAAGAAAAAAAGGAATCTCTATTGACCATCAAGGTGGATTTATAGAACTATTTTTCTTCATAGAAGATTATTAATTGTATGAGGATTATTCACCTTTACCAGCAGACATCAAAATATGTCAAGTGTTTGGATATTTAATGCATGATTTTTTTAGATGATGAGAGACAGATTACTCAGCAGCCATAGATAAAACTATTTTTGTCTGATTTTGTTTCTGTTTGGACAAAATTGTAGTTTCTAAGATTTCTCCAGGCCAATATACTGGCTCAGTGTTATGTAGGGCACACAAACTAGCCTAGTTTAAAAATGGCGAAACTTGGTGTAGTATCCCCATGTATGATAATCTTTAATAAGATTTCTTCAGGGTGATAGCATGGGAAACGCATCTATTAGTGCTGTCAGACCTCACATGAAGCCCAAGTCTATCGACTTTTGACATGGTGGAGGAATAGAGGATCCATCAGAAGCATACCTTTCAAGTATCCCTTCTAGCAGTTTCTACCATCAGTCCCCAGTCTACAGTATCCCTTTAGCACAGCCTCACCCCGTGTTCACACACTAAAATTTCATCGTATAACTAATCAGGAGCTGACTAAAGAATCAGCTCCTGATTAGCTATACGACGGAAATTGCGGAAATTGTGTGTCTGAACGCTCACTTAACGAAACGTCGTATAGAGAATCATGATTAACGAAACGGGGGTTTGACCATCGTTTCGTACGAGAGCTGACTAAAGAATCACGCTCGTTTTGTGTGTGAACGCCCGGCAACTCGCTTATCATGATTCGCTATACGACACTCGTATAACGGGGCGTGGCTTAACGTGACCGCACGACAGAAAAAAGACAGCACACTGCGCAGTAGCAAACTGCGCACTTATACGATGTTTCGAGCAGCTGAAGGCCAGCTGGTTTGGGATCTTGATTTTGTGTGTGTGAACGTTCGTTAGTTTCGTTAATCATGATTCTTTATACGACGTTTCATGATTAAGGGATGACAATTTTGTGTGTGTGAACACGCTGTCAGATAGGATCTGTGGGTCAGGTATTCCGCAGCGCTAATTGCTTCCGTCTTGATAGACCAGTTCTGTCAATTAGCTGAGAAACATGCTCTAAGGTTAATATTGCTTTTGGGGTAATTAATCTAATTTATTTCAGCTAATTAGAAGCACCACTAAGGCCTGTTCATTATAGTCACCCCAAGCGTGATAGAGCCGATGGTATCATCATTTGATAGCTAGGGCGAAAGGAAGTCCCCTTCAAATGGCCTTCTGTTGCACTTTCCCTCTTTCCTTGGACTACATGGTCTTACACTGGTTCCTCTGTACAGGTGTTAGTTCCTGGAGTACTAATTCCTTGCATAGTAGTTGTTCATTATGTTTTTCAGTCATATCACTTCAGGGCCCGTTGCAGAGTTCTCAATGCGCACATCTGATTTTTCTGACTTACAATTAATTGTAACTTACAATCAGTTGTATCTCCTTCTGCAACGGGGCCCAGGAGTTTCTCAAGCACCTTTGCCAATCGAGTAGGGAAGTGTGATATACTCTAGGATGGATAATATTGTTCAGGTGTACCTTCATGATAATTAATTGAATTCCTTGACACTAATTGACTCTAATTGACTATTCTTAACCCATTCAAGACTGGTGGATTTTGCTATAACATGCATTCTCCATAGACCTCGGCATGAGTATTTGTCAGGACCAGTCCTGAATGGGTAAAACATATGGCTAGCTTTAACCTCTGTCATCATTTGACAGGGGTAGAGGAAGCCCCCTTCCTTAGCCCTTCCTTAGTGCTTGTTCCCATTGATTAGGTACCTGGTAACCCCTAATATCCCTCTTTCCTCTTCATCATCGACCCTGCTTCCCAAAGGAACCGCACTTACGTTTTCTTACTGACCAATTCCTTCTTGCTTTACCTGTGTAATTTGGTAAATAAGTTTGTTTGGGAACTGTGGTGTATCCACGGGTAATACTGTACAGGTGTGTCTATGTGACAATTAGATTAAATATCCTGTGCCAGTGTGCATTTCATACCATTCGCAATGCATTCGCAAGATGGCGCCCTGCATATGATTAACTACTTATCCAAACTACCTATAGTATTAACTCACTGCCTACAGGAACCTGGTGGGCCCTGTATTAACTCTAGGGGGATTGCACAATCTAGTAGGGAACAGGTTAACTAGTTGACCCAAGGTCTACATCATCATCATTTGACTCTGGTGGAGTAAGCACCAATATTACTTTTATATTGCACTCCCTCATCAGCCCTCACCCCCCACATATTCTTCCTTCCTGATATATTTCCCTAGCTTGCCAGAGATATTGTGTATCATTTCCAGCTTGTCATTCAACAAGGTGGGGGATGGATGCTCTCTTGCAGGAGATAATAAGGCTCAATAAATTGGTTAACTACCAGATTTTACATTTCCCATAGAGTCACAGGGTCCACTAGGTTCTTGTAGCCAATGAGTTGACAAGGTGGGGGATGGATGCACTCTTGAAAATGCAGGTTCTCTTGCACTAGCCTTCTTCGTCATTACCTGGTCAACCTGTTCCTTCTTGGCATTTCCTCTGTACTTATCCCCCAATTCCTTCCGTACACTGCTCACCAATTTACCTTTGCACTCTTTGGATAGTTCCTTCATGGGACTACCAATCTTCCAAAAATGAATACTGTAAATGTGGTCATATTCGCGGTGCTTTAATTTTCGCGGATTTCGCACTGAAGTCGGCGCCCGCGAACATTAAATCCCGCGAATATGCAATTTTATTCATTTTCGTTTAATTAATAATATCATTTTGATGAGGGTCTTAGGATCGGCCGCGAAATTAAAAACCCGCGAATGTGTTTTTGCATCGCTCAGCCCGAAATAATAATCGCGCGAAAATAATAACGTTTACAGTATTTGAATTAAAAACAGACTACTAGTACTAAAATCACCAATGTTGTTGAAAGCTAATGCCCTCTAATTGACTCTCAAAGAAAGTTGTGTCACAGTGTAGTCTTTTTGAAAAAGTCATCAGTTTTCATAGTATAAAACAAAAATCAAGAAATTTCGAAAAAGTCATTTGAGCATCATGTATGTCAAGGCCTTGACATTAGATTGTGCCAGCTGGCTTTTGGCCAACAACATTTTGTTAGGCCACAATCAAATTGATAAGAATTGATAAGTTGGCTTGCCATCTTGGTGGCAATCATAAATGGATGGATTTAATATGTTTCTATTTGTATTTGAGCCACCAAAATCTAATGACGGTTTGTTTTTAACTTGACCAGTTAGGAAATATATGATAAACTCTGCATTTTAAGATAGGTATGTAGCATATTTTTGTTGTTGATAGGTAGCTCTCTTTCTCATAACAGTTTCAATAAGAAAGAAACTACTGCAATGAAAATGGTGGTGACAAATCTGTGTTCTAAGAGAGTTAAATAGGGGAGAAGAATTAGCCAAGGTTTTTAGTATGACAGATCGGCCCAAAATAGAAATAGGTTCATAAAGTTTGATTTGTAAGCATCACATTTCATACAGCCCCTTGATATCTGGAAATATTTTTAGTATCACAAGAAGTAGAGTGATAAAAGACACTGGTGATTGGAGTATGCCTTGGGGACAATGGATATGGTTACTTTGATTTTCTTTTAGGATCTGTTCAGAACTTTGAGGCAAGTTTCTAATGAATACAGCAGTACCATAGACATAACAAAAACAATAGACATTGCTTGAAGTTGTTTTTTCTTCTGTTGACAAAGTTTTGGGTAAAGAAAACCTATCATGTATGAATGTTTTCTATCAGATGTACAATTTTTTCTTATGATATCATTCTTTTTCATTCTCTGTTTGACGGAAAATTTTGGCATCACAAGTAGTAGAATGATGTAAGATAGCAATTGATTGGAAAAGTAATTTGGATAATGTGTAATGGTTCCCATAGATTCTTTGTATGAGGTATGCTAAGAACTTGGCAGCCAAGTTTCAGATGAGCACAGCGATAGGCGGAGACTGAACAAAATTTAAACATATTTATTGTCCGAGCATCTCCATAACTTTGAAAGAATAAACTAACTTATTTCAAGTCAATTATTTTATAAGTAAACCTAGTTTTGTTTTGTCACTATAGTTAAAGAGCAGAAATGCCTTTGAAATATCAGTAGTAATTTGTTTCCTTTTCTTGCTTTCTCATCCACTTTCCAAGTTTGCCTCGTATTATTGTTCCTTTTAATTTGTTTGGGTACTTGGTTGGTTACACCTCCCGACTACTCTTTAAGAGTTTTAACTCTTCATTTTCTGTCATATTAGTACGATGATTGCTTGTATTCTGTGCTCTTACCCTTCTTTTCTTGATTTTTCCTTCGTTTCCCTGTCGTACGTGTGACTACGAGCCTTCGATAAGGTCATAACATACTATGGTAATTCAACCCAATAGGATTATTTAATCATTTCATTCATGATGAACTATGCTTCAAAGGTCTGAAAAGGTTATAGAATGTCATGAATTATAATGGGCTATGTAAATTTTATTTATTATATCGTACACATTTTTATTTGGAAAAGTAATGCCACTGGTCTGTAGTAGCCAAGTTTGTAATACTTTAAAGGGATAGTTGAGTTCTGGTAAGGAGAGTACAGTTTTAGTGAAACTGAATTTTAGTAACCAAAACCTGCATCATTACATTACAAACTAATAGTTATAACTAGAAAGGAACACAAAATTACAAATGACGTAGTAAAGATCATGTTATCATTCAAAAAGAGCCGTTAAAACGTAAGAGGGCGCTCTCTAAACACTCATCGGTTTCAACCATTTTGAATAAAATATTGTGCATGTGATGCTTTGTTGAAATAGTGATTAGATAGAGAAATAACCAACAACTATTTAAATACCTATTTTGTAACTTTTTTGAAAAGAGGAAGCATTTTTTTGAATTTTTAACGGCTGGTTCAAAATTCTCTAATAAACCCGGGGCCCCGGGTTTATTACAAATTGTTATATTTATGGATATTTCAGCCGTTTCTGAACCGATTTTGATCAAACAAAGATGATTTTATTGTTTAAATATTATGCTCTTTCAAATTTTACACTCAGTTTTTCATTACCTCACAAACCAATTAAGTAGTCTAGCGCCCTCTCTACCAAAACTCAACTTTCCCTTTAAAGGAGAAAATCAAAGAAAACCCCTAAATATGACGATATTCATATATACAGAAAGCTTATAAGCCATATAATGAGCTTGACTGACATTCAAACAATATAACGCGTCCATAAAAGCGAAATTAGGGTGAAAACATCACCCTATTCCCAGGGACAAATTCGCTCAATCGCTACACGAAACGGCCTTTAGCTGTGACGTAAGAACCGGGCTTGAAGCCCAGGCGGCTGCCGCGGTTGTATGTAGATAAGCGTATAACATACCAGGCTGGAAAGACAAGCTTCAACTTATGTGCTATTTTTCCCTTACCAAGAATAAATTATAATACTACATTGTTTGTAATTTGCTTCTCATTTAGATTTTTATCATGATATTCCAACAAATGTATTGTTTGTGACAAAAAAAATTGAAAAAAGGTGAAAAAAGAAGGGGAAACTATACGACTGTGTCGTGCAGTAGGCCTGCACAGATTTTTTACCAACATGTAGTTTCACTTTGACATATCAATCAGACGGAGAATTTACCACTTCCATTATGGAAACAAACAGCTAATAATCATTATGAATCAAATGAAATTTTAAAAAACAAAGAATAGTTATTACTTTAGTCGATCTATCATGGCTAGTTTCATGGTTTAGCGTGAAAAGTCGAGTGAATTAGATTCGCGATATCTCCTGTGTTGTTACGATTCATCCGCGATTTCTCTGAACATTGGCAGCCGCATTACCTATACGGCTGATAGCGCTGACGGATTTACATTTCCTGCGCGCGCATCAAAACAAACGAGTGCACATGTTAGCTAGCTAGCTTGCTCCTCCACGGATACTCGGATCGAAGTCCATTAACAGGCTGTTTTGTTGAAATTCTTCATCCATGTTGAACTGTCAGATGTAATTCTAGAGCGAGATCGTGATCGTGTGGACTGTAGAAAGCTTCGAATATATAGCGCATACGTTGCAACTACTTTTAGTTCAATAACATACACAATATGCATAGTATACGGCCGGGTACATACGATCGTGCGCTTGCATGTATTTCTCGATGGACGAAACTTTTACGAAACAAAACCAAAACAAAACGGTGAGAAATACACTATTCTACCAGTTATTGACATATTGAAATGGATAAGAAATATTATATATTGTTATAACAAAGGCAATTCTAGCTCGGAACATGATTCTACTAGGTAATTTTCTTTTGAAACACAGCTATAATAGATTTGTTTTTCATACTATCTCCGTGTACATATGAACAACAATTCGGCAAAATGGATTGAGTTGTAAACAGTTATTTTACGGAGATTGACACTTTTTCAATGCCAATAATGACATGAATATTGACATTAGGATATGTTTCAGGACATGAGAAGACAACTGTGTGTCAGATATTGATTATTCAGGCAATATTCAATCGTTTTGAGAGAGTAGAACTGCGTCCACTCTATGAACAATTGCGTGTAGATCGCCGTTCGAGCTAGAGCTGTCGGAAGCGCAAAGCCCGGCTCTTACGTCACGCACAGAGCCACTTTGCTGTGCCGATTTCATGGTAAAGGGGAGGGTCAATTCACTAAAATTTCATTTTCATAAAACATGAAACTGAACACTTTCATGACTTGTTAACTGCACAAATTGCTTTAATAACTCATTCTATCATAAAATAAACCATAATAACTTGATTCTTTTCCCTTTGAATTTCTACTTTAAGTAAATTGACATTTGACTTGATGACCTAATGTGATTTCTGGCATTATTTGACAAATTGTTTCTTTACTTGTTTCAAGACGCTTAGTTTCAAGTTCTCATTATAGTATTAGGAAAATTAATGATATTAATTTTCACATTGAATGTCACCTTTACCCAATGGAGCTTGCATGTTTGACATATGGGAATGTGTGGTATATTTTGCTCAGGTCTTTGTCAATATGAAGGTTGTAGGTTTGATACACAAATGGACATGTATGGCATTAAGTGTTCCCTACTACATTTTGCAATCTACATCTAGAGTTAAGTCTTAACGTGCCAGGGATATGAATGTTCTATGGCATTTGTGTGCATTGTAACTCGCAAATGTGCGAGCTTGGGCCCACTAGGTTCAGTCATAATGAATAGATTAAGGCACTTCATCCACGTTTAATGAGGACTCTCTACCATGTCTGCTTAAGTGTGTAAATGGAAACCAAGGAGGATTTAATTTTAAAATTAAATTAAATTTAATTAAGGGCATTCACAAGATGACCCCATGCATTTGATTTACGAATCTGAACTAACTCACATCAATGCCCTTCTTATGAGAAATCTCCCCCCCCCCCTTTGCCCCCCCCTCTCCCCCTCCACTTCCCCATTTAATGTTACGTACTGTATCTATGCCAATGATTAACATTTAACAAAATTCTATTCAAGCTAGGTTTCTTAAGGCAGGGCTCCACACTTACATTTCTTGTCACTTCTTGTCAAATATCACTCTTTCCTGATCAAACCTGTGTTTAAAGATGAAGCATGACATGGAAGAAAACAAGATTTTTCTAATTTGTTCAGTGTTGGGTTGAAAAACTGCTTGCCCGATCAGGCCACCAAAATATGACTTTTATACATTTTTGCTGGCCCAACGTGCCAGTGCGAGTGTCGAGCCCTGTTATAGGTTTGATACACAAATGGAAATGTATGATATTCAGTGTTCCCTACTAGATTTTGCAATCTACATCTAGAGTTGATACAGGGCCCACTAGGTTCAGTCATACCGAATAGGTTAAGACACTTTATCCACATTTCATGAGGACTCTCTACCATATCTAATTAAGTGTGAAAATGGAAACCTAGGAGGATTTAATTGTTTAATTAAATTAAATTTAATTAAGGGCATTCGCAAGATGGCCCCATGCATCTGATTTACGAATCCGAACTACCTCAACTAACTCACATCAATGCCCTTCTTATGGGATATCTTCCCCCCCCCCTTTGCCCCCCTCTCCCCCCCCCCCCCTTTGCCCCCCTCTCGCCCTCCTCTTCCCCATTTAATGTTACTGTATCTATGCCAATGATTTACATAACAAAATATTATTCAACCGCACATTGGTCACTGGTGTATGACTAAAAAAACCCATCTAAGTGACACGTCCAATCGAATAACTCACTGCGGGGGGGTCACTCTCCAAAAGTAAATTTTACTTCTAAATATTTTCTACCACTGTACAGCCACTGAACTGTAATACAGTAAACGCACATGTACATGTATGTCCCTTTCGGAGCTGAGCACTGTTTTTTGGACTAGAATTTAGCAAACAAATTTGGTGGCACGTCCTATCAACTAACTCACTGCAGGATTACTCTCATAAAGTAAATTCTACTTCACCCTTAATTCTTTCAACTATTTTTTCTACATGTGTAATGACATTGTATTTTAATATTGTGATTTCTAATATATATGTAAACGCACGTCCATCTCATATAGCTGCTGTTTTTGGTCTCGAAAGAAAACTTGGTGGCACGGCGGATCAACTAACTCACTGCAAGCTACCGGCTCCACCGCTAATCACCACACAGCGGGACAGCTTGGAGAACTTGACTTGTTTCTAGTCTCGATTATATTGGTAGTTTAGAAGCAGAAGGGCATTAACCCATTCAAAATGATATCATTGTGGTATAACACGCAATCTCCATAGACTCCAGCTGAGGTATTTTTGGGGCCAGTACTGAGTGGGGTAATAACTGCTGATTATTCTTCTAGCATAGTGCAGGTACACCTTCTGGCTGCTGGTGTATTACAAGTACATATATTTGTAACTTTCTGGCATTTGCAGTTAATTCTCATTTTTGCCCTGTCCTATATTAAAAGGTCCTGTATTAACTCTGTGAGGATTGAACATCTAGTAGAGAACAGGTTAATCCATAGCCTATGGGGAACATGGTAGGTCCATGCGAATTACAAAATCTAGCTGGGAACAGGTTAATATAAACCTTACATTCCCATCTCCTTCAGGCAATCCTCAGGCACTAGTCGATGGGATTTCTACTTTTGTCACCATACGTTTATGTCATTGTTCATTTTTTTGTGGAAATCAAATAAATAAATAAATAAATAAATAAATAAATAAATAAATCTGCCCTTCTGTATGGGTGATATAACTTTATGAGAGAGAGGTATACATGTATATATCACTGCTACTCAAGAGACCAACAAGGGCTGAAGAATTAGACATTTACTAAAACTTTGACAAGAACTATACTATCCCTTTAAAGCTAAACAGCAGTTTTGGGAAATCTCTCAACAAAAACGTTCAAGCAATTGCTCTTTCCCCCAACAATTTGAAATTTACATTTGACATGAATTTTCCCAGCTCATATTCTGCAAATAACTAATTCTAGGGTCACGTTTTGTCATTTTAATACTTATTCATGAATATACCTTAAACAAAATTATGAATAAGTTTGGTCACACACATTTGTCATAATTTTCCCAAATCTGCTATTTAGCTTTAAATTGAAAATGTTACTTATTTAATCTTTGTACACAGGGATACACCTCCAAATAACATTATTGTCTTGAACCTGATCTTCTTTCTTTTAGGTTTTAGTTTTCATCATCCAGCCAGGCCCTCTTCCCATAAGTGAACCCATGACTCATGACTCCATGATCAGCAATGGGTTTTGATTAACAATAATAAATATATTTTGTCAACTTTTCTCTATGGGCTTGCCCATCCTTGATTCACTGTTTTCCTCCTTCTCGTGGGTTAAGGGCAAAAAGCCAGACGTTAACCCTTCTAATTACTAGTACTATTAATTGTATTTTCCCCCTATGCCCGCCCAAAGAAATTAAATTAAAGCCATACATTGATCATAATCCTGCCATTTCTCTCTAGGACTGACATAAAGAGTGTATCAGAGCCCAGTACCCAGAGGACCAATAGGAACCAGGAACCAGTGAGCATCAAATTAGAACATTAATTCATAAAGAAAGAAAATCCATCATTCATTGATCCTAATCCTGCCTTTTCTCCTTAGGACTGACATAAGAAGTGTATCACAGCTCAGGACCCAAAGGACCAATAGGAACCAGTGAGCACCTGCTGGGCCAGAACTGTGAGCACGGCATTCTGGGAATGCCGAGAACGAGAGGGCTCGACGACGACGGAAGGAGGGCATTTGAAGAAACGAGCCTCTCTCGCTGCGACCCCCGGGACGCACCGCCAGAGTTAAGTCTGTGAGTATACACCATCGGAATTTCGTTAACTCATAACATGCGCAAGTGTATTGTACATGTAACTTCATACAGTAGATGATTTAGGTCATGCAGTTCCACCAACATACATCGTTTGATGTTAATCCACAAGATGGCCCTCTCAAGGCCCTAGGAAATGTGTACTCTGTACTATGTCACAAAAAAAGATGTTCAGTTTATATAATGTCCTCAGTTGTCTGTGACACTCAATGGGTTAACCCACCAATGAGTGATTTGTTTTAGGTATAATGTGCATTCTCCATAGACCCCACTCCAGCCCAAGATGCCTCATGTTTGGTTCTCGATGGCTTAAAAGTTTATCGTACCAAGGGAGAGAATAAATCTGTGATGAAATCAAATGTATCATATATTACGCATGTTTTGTGTCTTGGAGAATGGTACACACTGAGATTACAAGATCGTACTCACTGTATGGGTGGATTAATAGCAGTTTATAGCAAAAGACCTTTGGTGGCACTGTTTCATTTCTAGTCTAGATCCTGATGATGTTGTTGAAGGGCAAATATTCTTCATTGTGCGAGACCAGACAGCAATTCTCTGAGATTACAAACATGATCATAACATTGTGAAACTATTGGCTGATACCAAAAGATCTTTTTATACTGTGCTGGTGGTGTATCATTTCTTGTTTTGGTTTTGTTTGATCGTTGGGATGTGTCTGACTCTTGTGTCATCAAGTCAGTCAAACAGTATGGATTGGTGGAAGCTGTGTTGATGTTGAAATTGTCTGGCGTGGGATCATACTCACAAGGCTGCTGACTGGAGTAAACAGAAATATGGGATAAGAACAAGTATTGACTTATATTTTTTAAGAATTTAGGAATTAAAGTGAGTGATTGGATCATGGAAACAATTGATCAAACAATATTCTTGAGGTGAGTTCTTCTCCTGCTTGTAACTGTTTGTTACCAGATCAAAATTAACCTGCTCCATCCTACTTATTGTTCTGCCATAGAGTTAATATATGATACATCAGTTTCCCATAGGAAAAGGGTTAATATGTAAAGTTTTATCAGACAAGGTTGAAATCTTGATGTAAGTTATTATATCTGTAGCTTTATTTTTTATTGCAACTCAGTTATCAAAATATTTCAACCATTATTCAATGTCTAAATTATGTATGTTTCATCTTTTAATGAGATGTGTATCTTTACATGGTAGAATACTGAAAGTATGAAACCCCAGACTTTCAAATCAACAATCAAAATGTAGAAATCAAACTTTTGGGAGGAATTTTTACTTTCGACAACAATTATTTTCTCAGCTTGAAATAATTTGACAAAGCGTCTCCTTTTGATGAAGGGGGTCACTAATGTATGTGACTCATGGATGAGGCAATCGTTATTTATAGTCCCATCTGGAAGTAATGTATCTACATATGTCATCTCTTTACTGCGCAATTGTTTTTATTTCCAAGTTTTATCTCTTATCGTGCCAGGGATTTTAATGTTAGATGGCATTTGTGTGTATTGTAACTCGCAAAAATGCGAGCTTGGCACGTTAGGAGTAAAAGGAAACATTATATATTTATTAATATTTTTTTACCAGAAAGAAAGAAACACTAGACTTTCAAATCAGCGAACAAATGTATAAATTCAACTTTTTGGAGGAATTTGACTTTCGACATCAATGTTTTTCTCTGCCTGAAGTTCTTCTACAAGAGTGATTCTTTTTGATGAATCATCATTTATTTATAATTGGCCCATCTGGAAGGAATCTGTGTCATCTCTTTACTGCAAACTTGTTTTCAAGTTTAAAGGAAACATTGTGTATTTATTCATATTTCCTGACGGCGATTCTACTTTCTTTGGGGTGAATTCCCATAAGAGCGAATGCTTCAATTATTATCTGTCATGGTTGCTTCCTCTCAAGGAAAGAATTAATTTTTAATTAAAGGGGGCTACTTTTTCAATCTGATGGAAATCACAACATATTTCACATAATACCCTAAAAATAGATGGTAAATTTAGGGGCTATCTACTGATTTCAGGGGGCTATTTAGAAAATTAGGGGGCAAAGTCGCCCTCAGCCCCCGCTTATTTCCTACCCTGCTTCCTCTTATTAAGATAATTTTGAAAGAAGTTAATTTAAAAACTGAAAAAAGACATTAAAAGACAAAGTTGGTAAATTTGACCATAACAATAGGAAGTAGGTTCATCCTTTACAAAGAAACCATTTTACAAATTTGAAATGAATTAATTTGGAGATGTTGAGGGACGTTTAAAAACTTGACCAAAACATGTAGAGACCAAGTAATGAACTTGATGAAAACATTTAGAGACACAACTGACGAAATTGACAAAATTGTTAGAGACAAAGTTGACAAACTTGGAAAAAACATTCAGAGATAATTTGAGAATCTTAATTGACAATGTCTTCTTCATGTGTCTCCTGAGACTCATCTTCCTTCTCGTAATGATCCACAGTCTCTGTCTGTCAAGCTTGCATTAAAGATCCTCTCCTGTTTTTGCAGGCATCTTAAAGTTTAGTAAAAATTCCATAAACCTCAAGGATACTACCTACATCAAGTTGGTGACATTTTAAAGTTCACATTGATAAAGAATTTGAGTGATGCATGGAAATTGCTTTGTAGTGTAAATGTCAGGCTCATTTCCTTTTTATTCTGAATCTATGTAGCCTAACATTGCTTATTTGTATCATTTTACCACTTGAGTTAAGATTCAAATCATCCCGTTACATAACAAATCTGATTGAATCATTTTGATTGCACCCTATCAATATTACTTTAATATAAATATTTTTTGTAATCATCAAGTACAATTATACAAGTACAATGAAGGGTTTGTAGTTGCTAGACTTATTAAATTATCATAATAATAATTTATTACTTCAAGATCTAAATGTTGGTATATTTCCACTTCAAACCATTTGAAAGTCCCATTATTCTCAGACTAGAGCTTACACATATTATATGTTAGTGGTATTATTTTCAATATAAGACATTTATTTTGCAAAGTCTTTTCAAATTTTGCTTGCAAAAGGAAGACTATATCTTTAACGATGAATTACTTTTGACTTATTTGAGGTCAAGACACTACAAACATTCATAAATCATTAAAAGAGATCTTGTGTAATTTATGACCTTCTTCCTGTTATGCTCCCATTATTTCCGCTACAAATACAGTATCTAGAATCAAAACATTTGTAGGATTAGGATTCAAACAAATTCAAGGAAATGTCCACTTCAACAGTGACATTATTGTGGAGTTAATTGTGAAACATATTACAGAAAACTCCTCATTCTTACGCAGTTCTAAGAAAGAGTGTGATTTGCAGTTGCAATGTACGGAAATGATTCAGTATTGCAAATTGCATATCTGGATTGCCTATTGAAATTTATATACAATAACAGTTATTCATATCAATAATTGAAAGACTTCCCTGTTTATTACACATACTGTACATACTTTAGTAGTACTGTTTGCAAAATATTTATAATACAATAAATACCCCCATTAACATTTGTTTCCTGTTTTGCCATGAAATTATTGGGTTGTAACCATTCAGCATTTTGATAATTGGGGAAACAAACAAAATATGAATTGATTTATTAATACTACATAAATACTTAGCAACGTAAATATTTGAGTGGGTGTGCCTGTTCGCATACTGAATAGAATTGGAACCACATCACAAGTTACAGAACAATACCATATTAAATCCATTTTATTGACAAATTCTACATTCACGTGCAGAATAATATATAAAAGAAAATATTCTCTCTTTTCCCACCTGTATGTTCTGTTGAGTCATTAGTTGTAAAAATATGTCAATTTGTTATAAATAATGAATTCTTTTAAAGCTATGAATTAATTATTTTGATAGGAGGGAAACATTATTTAGCTATTTGAAATCCCCAAGCCTGCTTATTTCTTCTTTTCAAAATCATTTACAATCTGTTTTCATCCACCATGAAGAAAATATTTCATTTATGATTTGAATTTATTTATTTATTTTCAACACTTCCAAAACAAAAGTATGTACACAACGACTATGGATAAAAAAAAAAGAAACTTAATATTTATTTGTACAATTAATCAATGACTCTTTAATATTTTATAAAGAAAATAAAAAATTATATCTCTTGTCTTGGTAGTGCTTCGTATGCAAATTTCAGTTAGATCCTGTTCTGAATATCTGGCAGCGATTGAGACCATGTTTTTCAGTCCATGCAGGAAAGATCAAAAAGAAAGATGAGACCTAATAAAACAGTGTTCCTGGTTGATAGCGGTCAGTCAGAATAGTCTGTCATTGATTAGTATTTTATCATGGATCCCCACGCAAATGATTGTTGAAAAACAACCATCAAAAGTCAAAACGTTTGTTTATTATCTTCGCACAGCCTCTCACCTCGACTAATTGCTCTTATCCTTCCTCAATCAAATCACCGCTATTAAAAAATACCCCTATGAAATAGAGTTAAACCATTATATAAAGATCACTTTTAGGCAGATGCGGCATTATTAGTGGTATAAAATCCTCGTTGAAAACATACTTCTGTTTGAAATATGGCCTTTTTGTGGTCTTAAATCCTCAATTAAATTATGTCCATACCCTTTAAAGATGCCATTAAAATACAAAGTTCCTTTAGTCATCGGAAATCCTGAATGAAATAGCCTCTTACAAAATGAAAATTTGTGAGAACAAATTAAGTGTATTTGGTACAGTGTAGTTTGAAATGCTAAATAAGAATTTTTCTTAAACCCATAGATACATTAAAAGAATTGAACAATGCAATTTAAAATGATGAAAAATATCTTTATATATCTTCAATAGAATTACCTCAAAGAATTTATAAATTTTTTGTCTAAAATCTATTTCTACAATGGCATTGTAGTGATGATAAATCTTCTAATGAAAATTCCCAAGAAAACCAAATCCTAACATAATCAAAATGGAAATATTACTAATTTGTCTTTATTTCCTTGTTACAGCCATTAATAGACATTTATAGTCACTGTATTTAAAGCAAGGCCCTTGATCAATACAAGATTTTGAATACATGTATGTTGACAATTTTTCTGAAAATTGCAGTTGAATATTGCCAGTCTGGTACTTTTACTTTCCATGACAAGATTGAGTGCATGCAGTTATTTTGATAATAATTTGATTCCATATTTGTGTTATTTTCATTTCATATATTTGTTTCAGTTCCTCATCAAGACCATGAGAGAATGGAGAATGAATACTGGAGGCAGTCTCCAAACCATTTTCTTTTTGTCTGTCAAGTCTTGTGGAACATGTCACAGTTTGAAATCAAGCCAGTTCAAATATTTACTGTTCTAAAGAGAGATTGTGGAAAACTAAGACAAAATAACATAATGTATAATATGGTACATTTAAATTATTAGGGTTTTTGCTTTGAATATCTAGTTTAAAAAAATGATAGTTTCTATCATTTCTATTGTGAACTTAAAAGAAAGAATGATGAAAATTTAAATATATGAAAAAACACTCAAATGAATGACATTTTCTGTCCTCTGAGACGTAACAGTAATAATTCTTTTAAGTTTTCAAACTATTTTCATTTTGTCTGTCAAGTCTTATGGAACATGTCACAGTTTGAAATCAAGCCAGTTCAAATATTCACTGTTCTAAAGAGAGATTGTGGAAAACTAAGATAAAATAACATAAATATATAATATGGTACATTTAAATCAGGGTCATTGCTTTGAATATATATCTAGTTCAAAAATTATAATTTTCATTGTTAACTTGAAAAAAAGAATGATGAAAATTGAAATATAGGAAGAAAAAAAACACCCAAATGAATGACATTTTCTGTCCTCTGAGAGTAAACGATAATAATTCTATTAATGCCAAGTAGAAAACAGGATCGACGTCATCAATTAGAGACTCAAATTTCTTTTATCGTGACAGAATGAATTTCATAGACTTGAGGGCAGTATAATAATATTTTCCTTTCAGTATATTTGTTTCATTTCCTCTACGTGACCATGACAGAATGGCTAGCATAGGTAGGCTGGAGGCAGTTTCCAAAATATTTTCTTTAATTCCGTTGAAAGAAATAACGAGCCCAGCGTGACTTGACGGCTCACCACTGAGTTAGGTATGCAAGTCAAGCCAGGTGATATTTAGTCGTCAAAACAGTGTTGCAGAAAAACATAGACCTTTCATTGCCTTTAAATATTAAAATGTTTGATATCGTGTCTGTCATGTTGTAGGTTGGACTGAAAGGGGTTAATATGACTTACTTTTTGCCAGTGAATTTGGACGTGGAACACGATCTACAAATTCCTTGACTTGGGCTTGCCAAATTGGAAGATTTTATGACTGCTTGTTTAGAAATATTTCATTTTGCATGGTTTATATGGTATTGGAAATTGAAATAATAGACAGAATGGGAGTGTCAGTAGGTCTTGATCTGGTGTCAGTGATATGTATTCATAAATCGTGATGCCATCTTGCAAATGCCTTGCGCAGGGTGTGAAATATACATGGCTCTGTGTTATGTGGTGGGCACAGATTAGCCTATTTACAGAGGTTCTGACAGGTTTAGACAGGTTTGGACCGCCCTGTACATCCCCACGCATGACAGTCTTTAAGCATATATGGACATTATGATATGTTGCAGGCAATTGGGAAGGGGGCGATTGACAATGGTGGTAAATATTTGTAGGAAAATGAAAGGAATATAACAAAGGTAAAAAAAAACAAAAACATAAAGCTAAATATAATATTAAGCCTGCTTTTATAATAAGTAATAACTAATATTAGAATTCTCATAACCAATACATACTGCATGATTGTCAATTTTCAAAAACTATTCATCTGGCACTAAAGGAAGTTAACAGCACATTATGTAATATAAATGTTGCCACTAATGTTATTATTGACTTAAGAGCACAACAGTTTATTTTCTTTAAATCAATTTTCAAAATGTTCTTCTAAAGACATCAATTTTAACAGAGCTACTTGTAAGCAATGCCCTGAGCGGCTCATGTTTAAAAGCGAAAAGGTGACATTCCTTAGCCTTCAAATGGCAAGGTACAATTTCATGATTACGCTTACGTGCTGGAGGTAATATTACAAAACTGCTCTTTTTTGTTTGTAATGTCATCCGGCCTTGACATAGCTGTTGACCTTGGTAGGTTAGCATACTTTACTTGAAGGCCCCTAAAGGGTTTTTACTTATAAAATCAATTTTGAAATTTGTTATTTTTTCTGCGTTTCAACAAAATAATACAATTGACACTCCTTATGACAAATATATTACAATGTACCTTGTACTGAGCAGAACTTTTACCTATATATGTACCTTGGTACCAGTTACATTACTTTTGATAACAACATTTCATGAATTTAAAACATGGCTGCAACAATTCAAAACAAAGGATATATAAAATATAGTATCACAGAAATTACTTGGTTACAACTGTTAGATTATCATGTGGTATTTTGAAAAATTATGGTTTTGGAAGAAAAAATTAAGAAGTGAAAAATGATTTCATTCCTTTCATACATCTAGCCTTAATATTTTTTCAGGACTAGTCATGAAGGGATTAACAGAAAAAAGGAATGTTACTAGCATGAAAATGTGATTATGATCAGGAACCTGTTGACAAACAGAAATGAAGGAAATTATTGATTAGATGCCTGCCTAGATGGGTGTATAATAGCCAGGGTTTGCCCCCCCCCCCCCCCCCCTCATGGGAAAGTTGGGGGCAAACAATTGTTGAGGGGTGCAGCTTTTGGACAAAATATAAATGGTGGTGCTCAGTGGTGTACATATGGGAGGGGGGGGGGGGGGGGGGGGGACACACACTAATTTGATAAAAACAATACAAAAACTAAGAGGAAAATCCTTTGTAAAACAAATAAATACATTGAGTGTGCCCCCAATCATTCACTGGTGGTGCATATTATTTCTGTCATTTGTTTGTCCACTGAGATGAACATTAAGGAGCAAATTCGCCAATGTTTGTGCCCCTTAGCCTTGCCACATGTTTCCATGACAACCACTGAACCTAAGCAACAAATTAACAAAACAAATTAAATGATATAATATAATGGGGAAACAAACATGTTTGTTATCCAGAATCAGAAATCATGCTCGTTTGTATCAAACAAGTTTTCTTAACCCGTTCCCTTCTAGCTTTTGCGTTCATGTAGAGTAAATACATGGCCTACCAGGTTCCCATGCTAGTCATAAACCAGAAATATGGAAATGTATGAATAATCCTTTGGGATGATAAGTGCTGGACGGGAGGGCCAAGGGAGGGAGGGGGGGGGGGGGGGGGGTATGTTGTAGAAGAAGGGAAGTACTTCATCAAGACCTGTCTTGGTGTCCTAGGGTTCAGTAACTGGTAATGGTAAGGCTGTTGGTTGTCTTTTAAAGGTACTATGTAGAACCTGCATTAGACAGTAAAATCACTGTATTTTAGCCCGATCATGACAGATAACTTTTCCCAGGGATATGGTTAGCCCTCAGATGGAATGACTGCAAAATCTAGTACAGAAAAGTACAGAAATATGAAAGTGTATGAATAAATCATTAGGGATGTAATAAACAGGGGGTTGTTGTAGAAGAAGGGAAAGTAGTTCATCAAGACCTGTCTTGGTGTCATAGAGTTCAGTAACTGGCAGTGGCGTGGCAGTTGGTTGTGTCTCAAGAACATATTTTAAAGGTACTATGCAGTACCTGCATTAAACAGTAAAATCGCTGTATTTTTGACCGACCGATCAAGACGGATCAACTTTTCCCAGGGATGCTGTAAGCCCTCAGATGGAATGATTGCAAAATCTGGTAGGGAAAAGGTTAACTTTGCTAGTCACAAACCAGAAATATGAAAGTGTATGAATAAATCATTAGGGATGTAATGAACAGGGGTTTTGTTGTAGAAGAAGGGATGTAGTTCATAAAGACCTGTCTTGGTGTCCTAGGGTTCAGTAACTGGCAGTGGCGTGTCAGTTGGTTGTGTCTCAAGAACGTCTTTTAAAGGTGCTATGGATTACTTGCATTTTACTTTTTTTTTTAAAGAAAGAGTCAGTATTGAGCCTGGCATACCATCCTAGCAGAATCTTTGTCAGGGCAAAATTACGATAAGAACATGTAGACAAATACACATGAACATGTACAAAATATAAGACAAATGATATGATTGTCAATTCAGCAAATCTGACAAAACAAATACAACAAAACAACCCAAAAAAAAGTAGAAAAGGAGGATCACATATGAATGATGCAACAGTAGAGGACAGTCAAAAATACACAGTGGCTGAGGGTTAATTAGCCCTGAAAATCACAAAAGAGCCCCCCAAAACTTGCATAGATTTCAATGCAAACCAAATTTTAGAGTGTTATTTTCATGCAGGCAAGCTTGAAAAGTAGCACCCGAAACATACATTTTATTTTTTCCCTGGCAGAGAATAAGTAAATGAAGAAAATTAGTACTGCTGAAAACTGCTTCAACTAAATAATTGCCAGTGTTATAAAATGAGAGTCAAGTATTAGCCTAGCTTTCAATCAGAGGGAAATAGTTCATTAAAACATGTCTACGTATTTCAGGGTTCGGTTTTATGCAAGGTTATTAGATGTCTCATGAATGGCTTTTTATAGTCATTAACTGTAATCAATAACAATAATCATTTACAGCCATGTTTAAGTCACATATGGAAATATGGTGAAATTATTTTGAGATTTAATAGGCATGGGGGGGGGGGGGGGGAGTAAAGTCAGACGGAAATAGTTCATTAAAACATGTCTACGTATTTCAGGGTTCAGTATGTCTCATGAATGATATTTAAATAGTCATTAACTGTAATCAATACAAATTATAATTTACAGCCATGTTAGTCACAGAGTAGAAAATATGCAAATATGGTGAAATTATTTTTGGATTTAATGGGGGGGGGGGGGGGGGGGGGTGTAAGGGCTAAGGAGCGGGGGAAATTGCTCATTACAATCTGTCTAGGTATGTCATGGCTTATTACCCAGGCAGGTTATCTCTTAATTGTGATGTCTCAATAGTGTCTGTTAATCATAACGTCATCTTGCATTAATTTTGTTTCAAGATTTCATGTAACCATAACATAGTTTTTAAATCATATTTACACACATATCCTGTTTGCTTATTAAGTTTAAAGTAATTTTTGTCTTCCATTTATATTTTCTAGACTTGATCTAGTGAAAATAAAAAGACAGTAACATTTCAAATCTTTGGCATTTACGATTGAACATAGAAAAGGCAAACAAAGTAAGAGTTCTTCGAATGAATTGCCTAACAAGTTTTATGAGAACATGCTATCAAGGATGTACTGCATTATTTTATATCATCCCTTATAAACATGTTTGTTTGCTTTGTGAAATTATTGGAAGAATGTCCTGATATTCCCAACGGCATTGCTATGCAATTATAATGGGTTTGAAATCTTTCCTGTCTGAATTGATTTTGTCAGCAATTACTCCAATTGACTAGCTGCAGTGTGTATGAAAATGTTTTCTTATAATTGTGTATTCATTATGACACGTAGACAGTCATGTGCATACTTGGCTTATAATCCTTCTTATGTTATGCTAAGAACATGAGAAGGGGGTCTTAACGGTGAAATGCAGGTCAGTCTAGACAATTAATTAATTGATCCTCTGTGATCATGAGGGCAAGCATGTTGCACAATCATTTCTAATGGTGCTGTCACATATCACCAGATAGCGTTAACGGCGGATACGAAAATTGCGAAATCAAATTATCCGGTGGCAAAAGTTGCCTTCATAGCTTCATGCACAGAATATTTCGCCGGATAGAACAACGTACATCGCCTGACAAGGAACGCATTCGCCAAACAAGAAAACGAACATGAAAAGCATACTTGTAAGGGATTGATAATTTGGCTCTCGTCGGACGTCCGTTCATGCTATCCAGTGATATGTGACACAGGCTTAACATCTGCTCTGCTACTGATCTAAGGGTTGCCCCTTCTATTCTGTTTATACATACTGGTCTCCACCATGTCTAGTCTGGTAGTTTGGATTGGGTACTGTTATATTTGTTTTGGAGGTGATTGCATTTGTTGTGAAGTGAAAGTGCAGTGCCCTCTTCGATATTCAATTGAAAGAAGAAAGAAGGGACCATATGCAGACTAAATGTTAAGCCTTTAGAAGGATAATGTTTCATTTTCCTTCCGAGAAATGCTTTTACAGGTAGAAATCCCATTATTTCATGGTATCATTATTAATATTTCACAATAAAATAATAGGTATCTTCCAAAAGGATTTGAGAAGAGGAGAGAACATGATAACATAACATATATTTGCATTCTATATTAATTAAGCTACAAAATTAACTTGAGGTCTGCTCATCTAGACTAGCTAGGTTGTAGAATGCATCCTAAATTGGATGGTGAGACAGTTATGTGATAATTGAATTGTCATCAACAGGGATTGAGAGGTTAAGCCATTGGCATTGTCACATGACCTACACCTGAACGGGGGTTCCCCTACACAGGAACTAGGGAAAGTCCCTTGTCCACCTGACCTGGGCTGATCAAAATGGTGTTTTCAGAAGGGCAATGTTTTCTTTCTTTGTTATTTTGGATATATTGCATCAGGAGAAGTGGTGATTGTACTTGATGCCCTCCTGATTATCTCTTCCAATCTTTGGACAATACCTACCGACCAGGGCCTATAGATATATTCATAAAAGTAAAGTTGTATCGCTTCGGCGATCCCTCGCATTTATCCCAAGTTGATTTTAAACCGCTTCGGGTTTATGTCAGGTTTATAAAGCTTCTGACTACTTGAGCAATGATGAATTAAGGGGTTTCTGGGAAGAACGCCGTCGTAGGGTTTTCTATAGCTCAGTCGGTAGAGCACCGGTCTAGCAATCCGGAGGTCTCGGGTTCGAATCCCTTTGGAATCCCATTTTTCTTTGCTCACTTTTAATCAAATTATATGATTTAGTGAGCAAGAAACAATTTTCCTAGTCCCCAACTAGGGTAAGCTGGGTAAGCCTAAGGTATGCACTAAGTTAACCATGGTTAGCAACTAAGCAGATCATGTAGACTTATAGTAGACTTAAAATAGACTTAGCATACAACTAAGCTAGCAAGGTTTTTATGAATTTTGAGCCCTGAACTTACACAAAATCACCTCACAGATAAGACAGAACCTTGAGTTTGCATCTTTGAAGAGCAATTCATTAGAGTGACACCTAATTAGAGTGATTATTAACTTCTCCTGCTCATAAGCCGAGAGTTGAATTGCTCTTCTCATCCGATTTTCATCTGACTTGCATCTAACTTTTCTCCGACTTGAATCTGACTTTAACCTGTGCCTTTCTCCTGATGTGACCATTCATATCGTCCGCTCAATGTATATGGTTGATATGAAAGGTGCTGCTCGGAACTAAACATTTGCACCACATCATGCTCAATGCCTAGAGAGCTTTAGTAATTGGCGTACCGAGGGGGGTGTTTGGTTGTTCAACACCCCCCTTTAGCGAAAAAATTACTGTGTTAGGTATACAAACACACCCCAACTACGCCACTGAATGAAGCTAAAACACCCCCCTTGAAAAAATTCTGGGTATGTTTATGGCTGTATAGTACCTCATGATAACAACCCGTGGCCAAGAGCATGATCATGACCCAGGACCAGCCCTAGTTCCACTGATCTCTAGATATATATGCCTGTGTTATCCTTTACGGTTGAATGAGTAAGGGCGGTATGTGTGCTCTGCTATGTCCTCCTGATTTGTATGTTACTAGCAAATTACCCGTCACCAGATCTTTGAGTGAGATATGTTGAATGTTGTATTTTTGTAACTCTTTATTTTTTGTATATGTCCGAGTGTAAAAAAAACATAAGTAATGGATTCTTTGTTTATATGGTTATAATAATTAAGATGGACAAACTTATTGTTAAGGTAAAACATTGTTAGTTAAATAAGTTATAGGAGGGTAGCCTATCAGTGTACTATTAACAATTTGGTCAGCATTTCGTCAAGTTCAGCACCAGTCACTAAACATACGTACAGTATACAGATTCATAATAACAATGGGGGGGGGGGGGGGGTGTCCGTAAAATGTTTTCGAAATCGAGATCAAGTACGTTCAAAATTTTTGAGACCAAGTACCTTCAAAGTTGAAAACCCCTCTCAGTGGGGGGAGGGGGGAAGGGGGGAGGGGGGAAGGGGGGCGGTGTCCGTAAATTTGTTTCGAAACCGAGACCAAGTACTTTCGTACTTTCAAAGATAAAAAACCTCTCAGTGGGGGGGGGGGGGGGGGGGGGGGGGGGGCGGTGTCCGTAATTTTTTTTTCGAAACCGAGACCAGGTTCTTTCAAAATTTTCGAGACCGAGACCAAGTACCGTCAAACTTGAAAACCCCTCTCAGCAAAGCCGAGACCAAATACTTAAAAATTTTTCGAGCCAGCGACCGGAGAACTTCAAAAATGTTGTGGGCCAAGACCAGGTTTTAGTCGGTCGAGACCAGGTTTTAGATGGTCGAGACCGCTTAAAAGTAGTCTCGAGACC
>JBAMJV010006472.1:0-12585 GCA_037951105.1 Echinarachnius parma | reverse complement strand
ATACTTACGTAATACCTATGGGAGGGGGGGGGGGGGGGGGGGTGAATGGATAGATCATCCCCCCTGATGAATAGGTATCAATGACAGATCTACGCCCAACTTTCTTTGCTCTCCTTTTGATGATACAGGCATGAGCCAACGACACCAGACACAAGTATTTGGACAGATTTAGGGAAGGACAACACCACTTGCTCATTGCAACCTCGGTGCTACAGCAGGGGATCAAATGTCCCAGCATTGCAACTGTGTAGCTCGGTATAATTACCGAGTGATGCTGTTGGAACGCATGCAAACACGAGGTATTGATGTATTTTATTGGTTATTATGTGGCTTATTTCAAACATAGGGAAACTGACCAGAATTGAATAGTTGAAAATGAACATGGGCAGAGAAAAATAGGGTTTCCCGGGATTTCAACCGAGACCTCTAGATTGTTGGAACGGTTTTCTACCATCTGAGCTAGAGAGCTGGTTGTTTTAATGTTATTATGTAAAAACACTAGTAATTATATGACTAAATTGAATATAACATGACTCGTTTCTCAATTAATCCAAAGTGCGTCGTCGATTGGAACAAGATAATAATTGAATGATTTGATGGTGCAGGCCTATTTAATTTCCCTTTGGCGTCACTGACTACTTTAAGAAGGCAATTTACTCTTCGTCTAATGAATTGTAGCTCTGCATACTGTTTGTGAAAATTTACACCATGGGTGGTGTGCTAGGAGCTAATGATAGTTCATGTGAGGCCTGTCCGTCCGGGAGCTGAACTCCGGACATATTTGCACACTCATTGATGATGACACAGTTTTTGTTGGGCAATATCATGTTTGTGTGGTAAGATGGTGACCAATCATAACAGTTACAACTGTTGGCTATATTTTTCTTTTTAAAGAGATAACGGTTACTGTTTATTTGACCTATACACTCATTCAAATGCTCATACAATAGATTAAAACGTGTTAAAATGATTTTTTCTAGGTCGGCACGCGAGCGCCAAAAGGGAGGTTTGAGTTGGTGGTGCACGAATGCAGAGGTCTCCACCAAAAGGACCGCATGGGGGAAAAGAAACAAGAGGCATTGATGAAAGACGCCACGGAGGAACTCGGAAAACTGGGAAATTGAACAGATGCAGCAATTGGTTAGCATTCAAGGCAAAAAGTTTCACGTCGAAGAATGTCAAAAGCCATATGTTGTGTTATTGTTGTTATACAGGGTGGCCCAAAAAAAAAAACTGAACGGGGGCTCTTCCCAATATAAAGTAACAAAATGATTATGTCCATTGGATAGGGGTGTCTTTTCCAATGAAAAAACTATACCAGAACAGTAATTTTGGTCGTGTATTTTTTGGTTTTAGGGCGCTCTTGAGTGACACCATGTCAGGTTCCCATTTTTGTCAATTTTTACTAAATCAGGGCCTGATAATAGGCCACTTACTGCCCATCATATAATGCGAACAATGAGCAATACGCGCGCTATTGTTAGTGTGCATTCGGCTGGTGTGCCGGGAGACATGGGCATGGTGGTTCGACGCTATATGACGGCAGGAAGTGCGATTTATCAGGCACTGACTTGGTAAAAATTGACAAAAAATGGGAACCTGACACGGTGTCACTCAGGAGCGCCCTATAACAAAAACCTACTCATCCAAAATGACTGATCTTGGTATCGTTTCTCATTGGAAAAGTGACACCCTATCTGAATGGGACATTATCATGTTGTTACTAGTATTTTGGGGAAGTGGCCCCGTTCCGTATTTTGGGGGCCACCCTGTATTATTATTTATGCATTATTCACTCATGGTGACGTAGTTCGGCTTGATTGTGTCACATGCTACTTATCTTGTGTATGAACTTTGTTCTGTACATATTAAAACGTTTGAGAGCAATAATTTTACATCATCATATTTTCGTTTAAAGCATATTTTTGGTTATAATCTAGATGATAATTAACTTAAATACATGTACATTATAATATGATGACAAGGTTCTTTCTTTACTCTTCTGAAATTTTCATCTTCGATAATCGCGCTTATCTCATCTTAATTAATAGGTTTCAGCATCACGCGCTGAGTCAAACCTACGCCGAAATCAACAGGGTACACGCAAACAGAAAGACGCAGACAAACCGGGAGG
Organism: Echinarachnius parma; assembly: GCA_037951105.1. Classification (NCBI taxonomy): domain Eukaryota; kingdom Metazoa; phylum Echinodermata; class Echinoidea; order Clypeasteroida; family Echinarachniidae; genus Echinarachnius; species Echinarachnius parma. The sequence goes on along the minus strand of JBAMJV010006472.1, from coordinate 10,451 downwards.
ACAAACCATATGATACTTCGGGTACTTACAGCTTTCACTGCGGGAAGTGTGACATCCCGGTTTGCCGATCCTCGGATATTTGCAAGATTGCAGGAGGTCACCATGTTGTCGTCGATCGCGAGATCTTAAACAGGATCAGGATCAGGTCGTCAAAACCGACGTTCTGGTACAGGATGACGATGAGGAAATGGAGGACGAGGAAACAAGGGGATGGAAAGACATCAAGAAATCTGGGGATGATATAAAATGCAGAGTCTGCGTCCATAAATGGGGGTAGCGTCCTCCGTTGCAGCCACGGGGTCTTACTTTCACTTTCCCACGGAATCTGCGAGTAAAATTTTCCTCGAAATCGATGTCTTACGCAAAGTGGGGAATGTTGCCCTTCCGCCTACGTGAGGAGAAAGCAGGAAAGTGCTGCTTTACTCCTGATGAAATCAGTCAAATGTCTTTCAATTAGGAGTCTCTAGATTGTGCTCTTGGCATGATGTATTCCTTGTTATATTCTTGCAATACTGGAGCAAAAAGGGAAACTAATTTCTTCATTATACCAAGAGACAAACACCCAACATCCGTTTTTGGTACAGTTGTTTGATATTAAATAGATGTCCAACACTTTGCAAAGAGTTTGTGTAATATATAAACATTACTGTACAATATTAATCACCAACACTTACAGAACCAACAGCTAGGCCTCATGGTTCCGTATGCAGCAAGCGTCTGCGAGTGCGCCAATTCTATACACGCGTACGTTTGGAGAACAATGCAGGGGTGGCCCAAAACAAAACGGAACGGGGGTACTTCCCGAAATAAAAGTAACAAAATGATTATTGTCCATCGGATTAGGGTGTCCTTTCCAATGAAAAACGACACAAGAACAGTAATTTTTGGTCTTGTAGTTTTTGTTTCAGGGCGCCTCTGAGTGACACCCTGTCAGGTTCCCATTTTTGTCAATTTTTACCAAGTCAGTGCCTGATAAATCGCACTTACTGCCCGTCATAGCATTGAACAACGAGCAATACGCATGCTATTGTTTTGTGTGCAGTCAGCTGTGTGCCGAGAGAATGGGATGCTTGTTTTATGATATGACGGGCAGGAAGTGCAATTTATCAGGCACTGACGTGGTAATAATGTACAAAAAAGGGAACCTGACATGGTGTCACTCAGAGCGCCCTAAAACAAAAACTACACGTCCAAAATTACTGTTCTTGGTAGCGGTTTTTCACTGGAAAGAAAACACCGTATCCGATGGACATAATCATTTTGTTACTATATTTTATATGTTACTATAGTTTCTATAATAAATTTGAAAATGACTCCTTTAAACATAACAGGGCCGGGGACAGAAACCGCCCCTCAACGTTTTTGTGTGATTAACTGCAGCGCACAATTATGATATTATGGTTGAGTCACGTCAAATGAACATATGTAAGGGGATGTCGTACCCAGAAATCTCTCAATTTATGTACAAGTGATTTTAGTTTGATTTCATTCATTTATTTCCACATTTTCCAGACAACATATAAGTGCGAAATAAAAACGATTGAAAAACGCATTAAAAAAGTAGAAGGTGATAACGTCTAATGTTTAAATCTTATTTATCAAGATATAGACATCAAATTATTAATAGAAATTATAATTTTTCAAGCCATGACAAAATGATTCCTAGTCACGAAAGGACAATGTAATAATTATAAATTAAAATTGGAAGTTGTAAGGAAAAATATAATCAAATAACTAATACGTCAATCATAACAGGATAAAAACGTATTTTTTTAACGATTTTGTAATCTTGAAAATTCTGTGTGAGAGTGCCTGATAATGAAATACTGAAATATTTTTACAAGGTGGACTCAAATTGATCATTGTAAATGCATGCATATTAAATATATTTAGAATTGTATTTATTGTATCATGAATATATAATATCTGATCAGTCCTGTTTATACGAGTTATTAGTTCCCTAAGTCAAGGGACATGTTCAAAGGATGTATATGAAATGATTAATATGATTGAATAAAAACAAATATTGTTCGTAATTGCAAAAACATTATACATGTTCTATTCCTCTTCTATGATAATATTAAATGTACACATTGTATTCCAATAGGAGATTAATACACTGGCATTCTTACACTAAAATGTATATATAAATCATAAAATAACTTTTGGAAAATTTGCAATATAATGAAGTACAATGATCGAGATGAGAATCTGAAATAGCTGATATATTTTCGTAATACTGCATTGCATTGAAATCTTTGTCTCGTTATATTCCTTATTAAAATAGGATACACATAATGATGTTCGTGAATAGTCTTGCAAAGCTTTTCGAATTATAATGATTGTATTCGACTTAGTATGCTCCCCAGGGAGTTGAGAAAGTATCCAATATCATTGTGTGGGTTTGAACTGTACCTGATGACCATGGGTAATAATACTTGCGCTTAGAAACCCTATATTAAGCGCCATATAAATGCAGGTTATTATTATTAGTTACTATTATTATAGACCGAGCATGGTGGCTTAGCGGTTACAGTGTCCGCCTCATGCACGGAAGGTCCCGGGTTCGAACCCAGACCGGGTCATACCAAAGACTTTTAAAATGGTACTTTCTGCCTTCTAGCCAGACACTCGGCATTTATAGAATGGAGAAGGACAAGTTAATCACACGAGTTACCAGAGGACTAGCACCCTTCTGTAACTTTTGCTACATTTAGTAGACGTGTGGCCTAGGGCTATTGAAACGGAGATAGGCGCCGCCTTATGTGCCAACATTGGTACGGGAAAGACTTTAACTTAAACTACTATTATTATACATACCGGAATATTAACGTACTTAAGGATCTTCTTTCACATAGTTGCATTCATGGAGCAAAACAGACCATATCGTTTAATTGGTTTAAGATGTATGTTTAGCAATATTCTCAAATATTGTCACTAAATTAAAATGGTTTCAAGTATTCATTATTTTAGAGTTGCGATCAGTAGAAGTCAGGTGGTAAGTTAAAAATTGTATAATTATTGTTTAGCAATATTCTCAAATACAGTTCATTGCCACAACATTAGAATGGTTTCAAGTATTCTTTATTTCAGAGTTGTGATCAGTCAAAGTTCGGGGTCGGCTTTTATACCCCACGTTGTAATCCGTGTGGTGTATTAAAGGCGTGGTTGAATGAAGTACAATCCATTTCACTCTGCAACAAAAATTGACCAGCCACATGGGGCGAAATCAAATACAAGCGACGTGGCAGTATATTATGTAGGGGGCAGTAATGTGCTGTCCAACAGTAGATTAATTCTATGTAGACTTCAACGTAAACAGCAGCAGATATCGAAGACAGAAGAATGGCCTCCCACAAGGATCGAATCGTCCTTGAACCGCTACTCTTCAACGTATGTACGAATGACCAACTATTCCATCTGAGCGCCAGGAGCTCCTTGTACGATGATGATCTCTGCATCGCCACCCAGGAAGTAATAGTCTTTCGAGGAGGTAGAGGAGTCCCTCAGCGAAGCCCTGACAGACATTAATCCGTACAATGCGACCAACCATCTGAGAGCTGATCTTCAGAAAACTCAGATTAGTGTTTTCCACCTGAAGAACAGGGATGTCAACTGCATGTCAACTAAAGATCAGCTGGTATGGGATATAGCTGAATTACACACACAGCCCGGTCTACCTAGCTGTCACATTGAATCATTCAAAGACCTTCAAACACGACATTGCCAACACAAAGGCAAAGGTTGGGGCCATAACAACATCCTCAAGAAGCTGACCAACGCCAGTTGGGGAACAGATGCCAGAATGATACAAACAATTCTAACATCCCTTGCACTATGATGTATCTCTGCTGCGGAGTAAGCGTTATCAGTTGGAGTAGACTGGCCTATGCGACCAAGATCATCACAGCTCTCAATACATCATGTAGAACAATTACTTGATGCTTGAGGCCTACTAATAAACTATACGACATCTACCTTCATTGTGGTATCACCCCAATACGTAGCAGTAGGCGGTATCAGAAGGCGGTTTTGTCCTTGAAAGAGAAGCACAAACAGGAAAGCGATCCACTCAACCCACTTGTACAACAACAGCCAGTGGGTAAGCGACCCAAATTCTGACACAGCTTCCTCACTGAATTATGTACGTTAAGCCTATCAGCCCTCAACACCAGTGGGTGACCTTAAGAAACACCTCCAGACCGCTCCAAACAAACTCTCCATCAGCGCCATGGGATCCGTCACATCAGGCTCCAACGAGACTCGGTCAACCCCCATCTACTTAAAAGCAGGTTATAGACACTGGACATTGCTAACCAGGTAGCGGTTTCATACTATCAAGCACAGTCAACACAACATCCGATAAGAGAACGGTATCTGTCACGCATGCGTCGATTCATGAAGGCATACACAAGCGGATCGAGGAGAGAGTTGGTGTAGGCTAGCCACATACTGACCACGCCCAGCCAGTGGGGAGGGTTGAGGTGAAAAAAACAGGAGTGGATGATGAAGTAAGGTGACCAACAGACCAACGTAGTCATGACCAACAGGATACCTGCAAATGTAACGAAATAAATAATTTTACATCCAAGTTGCTAGGTTCAATGCAGACCGGCATAGGGTTTGTTCATCAAGAAGACTCAATTTAGGTAATGAAATGTCTTATCAAACGTAATTTTAGTGGCTAAAACTTGTTTGTCATTATTGCAACTAATAAATAAAAGTAATTATTCTATCGAGGGTTTGTGTACTTTATTAACTGTGTAGTGAAATTAATAAATGCACTTAATGTGCTAATACGTGTTAGTCCCATAACTCATCATAGCATAGCCTACCTGTCACAGCAACCCGTTTGTCTGCGCTAAGTTTGTTGCGTCTGGTCAGAGCATTCTTCACCCTTGTCTTCCGGTTCGACATAGCTCTCTTCCAAGGCTTTTCTTCTGATTTACCAGGATTTCCATTCGTTTCTTTAGGCTTTCCGGTCGTTTCCCCAGACTTTCCAGCCCAGTTACTAGCGCGCTGTTTAGATGTGACGTCTTCACCGCCAGTGGCCTCCTCGGGAACGTTTGCCTCTACTATCCCATTGGTTCCTATGGAAACGATATTAAGTTTGGGGATTGCCTCGCCATTGGTCTGACCATTGATATCACCCTCTAATGTGCCACCCTCCATGTTAAAGGCAGCATGATTTCCTTCGACATCCTCGGCGCGCATTTCAGAAGAGTCCACATCATCTGCAATATTATTTGTCTCTAGACCAATGTCTGTCCCAGAATCGAGCAATGTATCAGGTGATCCGACGCTCACATCTGACGGACATTTGACATCTAGCGAACAACTGTTCACAATGTCTAGTGAAATATCAGCGACACCCATTTCTGAGGTAGTTTTAGCAGTAAGAACAACAGGCTTCTCCCGGATCACAGTGTTAGTCCCGTGTGTTGTGTTGACTATTGCATCCTTGAAGCTTTGGGATGGTCCAATAACATCCGGATTTTCTGACGGACCAATTTCCGTCAGATTGTTAGTTCGGCTTTGAATTGTCGTGGTGTCTATTGGAATGCCAACGATCCCACTATATGGGATGGATCCAGTACTAGGGGTCAAATGTTCCCCTTGTGATGTATCATTTGTACCGGACATGGTGTTGACTGCGTAATCTGTCACATGATGATTGGTTGATCCATTACTCAGATCATATGGTTTGCCATCTACCAGATTTCCTGTCGGATAGCTTATCACAGTGTCCGTTGAGATGCTGACAACCACACTATCTGACGACGTCCCAGCGGTGAAGGCGCTCAGCTGACGCTCGTGTTGACGGATCGTCCTGATGACGCTGATGTAGCAGAATACCATCACAGGGACAGTGACGCCGAAGATAAAAGTAAAAGTGAGTATGTAATAAAGGCAGGCATCCCAGACAGGGGAGCAGTGATGAGTGTCCGGGTGGTACCTGAAGTCCGACGTGAAGAACTCGAAGGATGGAGGGATAACGTTGATGATCGGATAGGCCCAGCAGAAGATAGCAAAGGCGATGGCACGACGCTTGGTCGGAGGGAAGTGTGTCCACCAGCAGACGGCAAGGTAGCGGTCCACCGCTATGGCCAGAACTGTGGTGAAGTTGCCGAACGAGAACATAGTTGCACAAAATCCATTAATCTGGTGATAAAAGAAAACCAACATAACGGAGAGCGTTAAAGATTCGTTCATGGTTGTCTAAAAGAGCAAATATGATTTCATCAATAGGTTTTCAAGGATAGAAAGAATATATGAATATTGAATGATCAATGGTGTAGAAAAGAAAGGATGAAGCCGGTGCGGCAGGGATATAATTGTCCAGGTGTCCAGAGCAAATTAAATCAAGGGATATCTGTCAAAATCACTCCGTAAATGTTTATGTTTTGTGTGTGTCACGTGTAAAAGCAATGTTTCGAGGCATAGTACTTAATTTTATTGAATTATTACACACGAACGTTTATGTTGTATAAGTGACGTCAAACGCGTCAGTGTGACGTCATACTTGAGTTAAGTGTGTAGTATGAGTAAATTACTGTTCGTTTGATTGTCCGTATGCATGTGTGTGTATGTTTGTGTTTGAGTATGTATGTGTGTCTCCGCCTGTATACGGCTCGAAAACGGACAAAATAAGATTTTGTAAATTGTCCGAATGACGTCACTGCCAATTATCCCTAGCTGGACACTTATCCCTGTCACACCGGCAAACGGCTCTGTTTGGAGAACACTAATGAGATAATCAATACAAATTAAACTACAGTACACTCAAAAAACAGTAGTGCTGTTTTTAGCACTTGGAGGGCTACATTCAGCACCTTTTCGGTGCTCGCATAGGGACAGCACCGCCTGCGCTGGTTTGGCACTAGACAAGTGCTAGTTTAGCACCACTTGAGGTGTTACCGAATTTGCACTTTTGGTGCTGAGAAATCCACATTGTGTGTGATGAATAAAACCCATAGTGCTAAAAGATAATACGGGGGGAGGGGTGGCTTCCGTTAACTCGGAACTTAATTTAGCTCATATGTATTTCGTGGTAAAAGAAGCAGGATAAAGATGTCCGATAGTAGGATTCGAACCCTGGATCCCACGCGTCCAAGTCAGACGCGATACCGACTGAGCTAACTCGCATCACGGGAAGCCGAATGCACTCTAACGAAAGTATCATACAGTTTCTATTGTTACGAATTTAGCACGTTGTGGTGCTGTTCTCACAGCACCAGTTTTCAGCGCCGATCTTTTAGCAACTCGCAGACTTTTATTCACTACTTACACTTGTAGTGCTAAATTAGCTCCTCCAGGTGCACGATCGCGAGCAGCACTCGTTTTTTAGCACCTTCATTTTTAGAGTGATATGGCATAATATGACCATGTGACAAATCTGGCTACGCGACGCGATCTATAGCAATGTTCCCTCCAATATTGTCTTTAAATGAAGACATCCATCCATACAAAGCAATAATTTCTGCCAGTGGTACAAACATTGGCAAAATGAAGCCGCTCTGGATACCGATGAACATTGACTACTTCGGATGGGGTATAGGGGGCGGAGCCCCCATAACCCCTTTAATTTTAGCTATTCGAAGCCCCAACCAAATAAGCAACAAGCAAAACAAAAATGGGGGGGGGGGGGGGTGGCTTTAGCCTAGGAGCCCCCCCCCCCCCCCCCCCCTCCCGTTGCTACGCCACTGAGGACGTGTGGTATTGTCACTGTGACCCGTCACTCTTTAGAGCTAGAAAGAAAGAAACACTGTCGGGAAGGCAGGATGAATAGCCTGTAGATGTGTCTTTTTCTAAGGATCAAAGCGATTCTGCGTTGCCAATCTATATATAGCATGCACATGTATTAGCCATGTAAAGGAATTGTGAATTGTCACTCGTTTATCACCTTCTCCTCATCTTCGTTTCAATATACAATAGAACCTCATTATAAAGAGGACCTTGGAAACATGGAAATTACCTATCTAGTAACTTATTATATCAGGGTTCGTCGGTGTATTGCGGATCGATATTCAACTGCGTTGCGTGTCTGGACTAATTTGGTATAGCCTATACTAATTGATATGCAGTCGCTTCTAATGAGAGTGCAAACTATGCTTGATTTTGTGTAGAATGTATAGCGGTACTTTAATTTGGTAATGAATTCACATTACAAGTCATGTGAACTCCGATGATTAACATATTATGTCCTTTATTATTAAATGTAGCATAATTCGTGTTGTGCTTTTCCATTAACCCAAGTGATTGCTATTTGAACAAATATACCCTAATTGCAGCCATCCCCACTACAGAACGTCGCTCTCGAAATTGCCATCCATTGTGTAATTAAGGGTAATTAAGGGTGCAGCAGTGCAGATATCTCCCGAGATATCTCACTTCACCTATGACATTATTCACATTTTCTATCGCCTTACGTCGATTTAATAAGCATATATAGCTTTATAAATTTTCCCAAACCGTCAAAATGGTCAAGCGTCAATTGCGGCATTAACATGATTAGACAGAAAATTCCATCTCGTTCTGGAGGGGTCCTTAAATATAATGACGTCACGTGGTAAGTGAATACATTAAACGAGGAGAAGGACTGATTTAACGGTCTATAATATGATATGACAGGGTATGGAGCCAGAAAGGAGCTGAGGGTATTCCCATGTCATTTTCATTTCAAAGATTTGATTTTCTGCAATCAATATAGATGTTACAACAAAAGTGGATATTGATATAACATCACAAATTATATGCATTTAAATATTGGTATCCCAATATATGGAAAAGAATATGCTGGGCCAATAAATTCATGTCTAAACAAAGAAAACAGAAGCAAAAGCTTGAACAGACGGTCAACCGAGCTAAAGTATATTTAAGGTGTAAATATTGGCAAATTGATCAAGAGTTGGGCCATGATACTCAAATAGTGTATATTTCAATTAAATATGAATATTATAAGATTGGCATACTGTAAAACAAAGCAAGTCTCAAATGCCATATAGTGGGAGGCACGTTTTATACTTAAACTAAAGTGTTTTTTTGTAGGGCCTATTTGTTTTATTCCGGCGAGATATTGCATTACGATTAATTTGTAAAACTGTTTTCATCATGCTATTGCAATATAATGTTGTTGGGGGCAGCAACGAAGCGTTCATGTGACCTTTTGACTTTGCACGTCAGCCCCAATAGGTAATGGTATAAATGTCCTGATGAATTATATGTAAACAAAATGCATTTTCATATAAAGAGGTCAAACCCTGATTATTAATCATTTCTTTATTAGTAATGCTTTATTTTGTTTTATTATAGTTGTATAGTACATGTATAGAAATAGATTGCAACAATAAAACCTTTTTTGTTAGATACATAAGAATTTATAATTTAAAAAAACAGAAACATAAGGAACGAGCATGACCTTCCCATTTCTTGTAGTCTAACTGATCCAAAGAATAAATCGAAATGCAACATTTAATTATAAAACATTATGATTTTTGTGGACAATATTATTTATTTGACTTTCTATGTAAATGAGATGAGTTTTGAATAACAAACTGATGCACAGGCAAACTTTTGTGGCGATTGGGCATTTCGCTGCCGACTGAAGCCACCCCCTCCCCCCTTCCCGGCGTTGTATATAGAAAGACCTACAAAAAGCCCGTCTATTGAAAGATTATTCGTAAGCCAAATTAGAACAATAACACCGATTGTGGATGAACACATTGCATACCATAAGCCTAATATGATATAAATGTTTCACCTTGGATAATAAACATTACATTATTGGTAAGCATTTGAGCATTAGTTGCCCACATGTTCTGTTGTGGGGTGGGGTGGGGGGGGGGATGTTACAATCTTCATGAATCTGGACAAAATAAGAATAATATGACTTAATTACGAACGAAACATATTATAGCCATTATTGACATTGAACAAATACAATTTAAAAGGAAAATATATATTTACCGCGCATAACACTTTGTTATTGATGAGAAGTGAGCCGTGATCGTAGATTGACCAGATGGACAAACTCATGCTCGTCACCGTTATACCGAGAGAATCCACCACGGTCAAGTTCAGGATGAGGATATTGGAAGATTATTCCGCAGGTCCTTGTCCGTAACAATCGTCGTCATCGCCATCACGTTGGCGAAAAGGCGAACAGACGAAGATGGCCACCATGGTGATCCCCTCGATGACCGCGACGGCCGACCGCGGATCGTGATCAACGATCAGGCCAAGGGAAGAGTCGTAACGTGCAGTACTGTCATTCATGATGTCAAATACAATATTGGTCACTATAAGCACTCGTCTATGTTTGCGTTGCTATAACGCTCGCGTTTTAAAATTTAATAACGGGCAAATTATCGGTGAATACTGGCTTCGTAATGAAATTCTGTTCGATTGTACTGGCAGAACATGCACCAACAGGCCGAGAAGTGCATAAGCAG
>JBAMJV010006471.1:127500-145204 GCA_037951105.1 Echinarachnius parma | reverse complement strand
CCCCGTTCCCTTCAATTTTTGAAATCCCCATAGACTTTGTACACATTCCACCTGGTTCTCGTATAGTCAAGGAGTTAATGTATAGCGTGATTTTTAAGGCACTAACATAGACCGTTTCTAGAAGAATAATTGATAGGAACGTTGATTTTCGAAATATTCCGAAAAACAAGTCGATGGAATTGGGACGAGTTTCTAATTACCAATGAGATACAGTTACAACGTTAGATATTCAATTATTCTCATTATACAATATTGTTTGAATAAAATTCCAGACGATAATTTGATCACCATGCAGCGATTCGGTCTGATCCTGTCCTCATGGTCAGCGATTAACGTCCAGGCCTATTTGTCAATCTGACCTTGCAGTGGAATACGAACTGGGCTGGTAGCGACAATAACTATTTGATGAGTCGTACATACCCGAGATAGTTATACAGCCCTTTCACCACCAAGTTATTGAAATGTATACTGAGTTTATACGCATCTGGCCTGCCCGTGGCCGTGAGAGGGGTCCCCGTATCGAATAGAGGCATTGACTTGCTTCGACTCTGGTTTACCCATAATAGCTATACCGCATACCAAGAACGTCGGGAATAACTCCGCACCCCCTTATACCCATCCCCTCTCACCCCCTCCCCCTCCACGCCCGCTCCCCTCCTCGCCCCCTCCCGGAATTACGCGACAGATGATATTGATGACCGGTTATGCCTGGCACTTAATCAGCAGTAGATATAAACATAGTAGTAGTAGTAGGGTAGTGTGATGGGTGATTAACCCTATCAATAGAAGAACATGAAGATGCCATCGATTTAATACACTGACTATATGATTGTATCAATGTTAATATACAATCATGCACGTAAGCGAGATAGTTAAGACACGGCCTTGGCGAACAGTCTCCCGGGACAGTTCTTAACCCAAAACCTGCCAGTGGAGTAGGCCTACACTCTTGGTGTTACATTAAAGGACCTACAGCGTCTAGATGTCCTAATTTTCACAATTAGGCTCTCTATAAGTAATTTTTCCTCAAGAAAAAGAATTTGGCAGTCATTTCCCATGAAATCAATCAATTTTGGGGTAATTAGTAAATATCTAATTGTCCTTGGAACGCCCCTTTTATATCGCCAAAATGGGGCGCACAGACAAAAGAGCCACTTAGGTATACAATGCCACCGCACAATACAATGGGCATGGTCAAGTACTATATTGTGCGTACATGCACAGCAATGGCATCCAAGCAGTAGCTGCATTGCAAGTGCTTGGCACGTTATGAGTTAAAGGAAAATGGAAACCGAGCAAACTGTTGCTTGCATCTATGCTAGGCAATTAGGAGGAATAATCTCTGAGAATTAGAGCATAATCAATCGGGCAAGAAACAATAAAACTATTGATCTTTGAAGATGTCAATTTTGTCTGTATGGGGGACTCAGATAGGCAATGCACTTTGGCATGTTTCTGGACAACTCCTCATATGTTTTGTACATATTCTCCATTTTATCATTCGTCTTCTTATAGTCACATCTTTCCATTCCCCAAACTCATGATTTGTGTGTATGAAGGTATTCTAAAAACATTATGTTGTACTAATAACGAAAGTTCTAATATATATATGTTGATAAATGTTTTGTACAAAACGTATGGGGAGTTGTCCAAAGCTTTGCCAGAGTGCGTTGCCAATTCGAGTCAATCGTTGAAATAAATTACTATTTCCAAAGAGCCATATTTTTTCTTATTTCTTGACCAATCATGCTCAAACAGTCATAGACAATTCATCCTATTAAATGTATTATAGTTCAATCAACGATTTGTCCGGGTTTCATTGCCTATTTTAAGGGTACGAGCTAATGGTAGTAGTAGGTAGTAAAATGATGAACACCTGACATTATCATAAATTTATTTGAAGTGACTGATCACAAATATTTCCTCATATATCATTTCCTACTTTGGTATTAAATGATTTAGTAACTCAGTTTTGTCCTAATCTACATGTTCACGTAAATGAATGGAAATGAATCTTAATGCGAGCATTTCAGAAATTCCAATATTTGAATTAAGAGATAATGTCACGGACTATGGCCGGACTATGGCCTCTCGAGTAGGAACAAATGTGACTACTACCTGCATAGATACTGAATGTGATAATCGTATGTACGATAAGAGGACGTTTCCTGAACGTTGTCATTAGTTTACCCCCCCCCCCCCCCCTCCACGAAAAGGGTCCTATGGTTCTATGATGGGTTCCAGTATAGTTGTTCCAATATTATTCCGAATGTTTATAAGAAAACTAGTGGCCAAGCGCGACGCCGTTTGTGCGCGCATAGGATCCTGTATACAGTAATCGCTTGCGCTCTTGAGTCTTTTCGATATATGCGTGATTGACTCGTCGAACAGTTTCCCCCGTAATGGTAATCTGGATTCAGAGCACAACACCACAGCTATTGGCTATATATATATAATGTATATAGATGATAGGGAAAAAAATAACCGACTATACATGATCTGATTATGTATTGTCCCGAGCGTTACACTCGTAACGTGCTGGCGTGCACACCCAAACACTCTAATGAGGGGATTTCTGGCATGCAACCTGCTAGCGTGAAGGGCATAATGAATATGAACCTGTCAATCATAACATGGATGTAAAAAAGGTATGTTGCCATTGGTCCAGCCTACCTTCGTGACATCGAAGCTGAATTAAACTTGACATTCTTGTGGTGCATGAAACGTAATTCGATGGCTCAGTGCAAGTAGGTCATTATGTAATTGTCTACTAGAACCCAAGGCTACAATCATTACAGTACTGCACGCGCGCGCTATTTGTTGCGCCCGTTCGCACGTCGCGTGTCTCAGACAAGAGAGGCGACTCTTTTCACTCGAGCTGTGGTTCTTAACTATACTAGACATACCATTGCTGGATTGCCTTCAAAGCTGCTTCCAAATCTTTCACACCGTGCTTGGATAAACAGAAACTTATCAACATGGCTACAAAGTCAGCACCTATGGGCGATCAGCGCAGGATCGCATCTAAGGTAAGGGCAAGCCTAGTGATACCAGTTGTACACCATTATTATATATTCATACATTGACTCTATTGACTTAATGCAGGAAGACCGTTATGTAATATGTATCTAGAACCCAACGCAATTTAAAAAAGAAATATATACATTCATATATTGACTCTATTTTGTCTCAATACAAGGAGGTCATTATTTCATATGCTTCTAGAATCAAATGCATCTATAATCTAATCTTTATGGAAATTACAACATTGATTAGGGGGTGAGCTAACGTGTTCATAGAGACATTTAAACTACCGTGATAATGACCGCCATGATATCAGCTACATTAAAGGATGTGTGATCTTAGTCCATTGCCATCATTGCCAATTGCAACCTTGGGGGCCTTGTATTTATTCACACTATCGGGATGGCACAATCTAGTAGGGAACAAGCTCATTACAAACTCCCGTTGCATTGATAATGCAATGTGATAAGTGTTTGAAGAAACGTTTGACGTGTAAATCTTTGTGGAAGGCGTTACAAAGGTAGAGCACGCTCCCGTAGCCTTGCAGTGGGATCTAGTTCCGTTTTACTTCATCGTGCCCCATTATATATCTTGTGCCGAAGATGCACTGATAATGGTCAACCAATTCCACGAATTTGATATGTAATTTGATATTAGGAGACGTGTTTGATGGCTATTTGTGAACCTTTTTGATGGGAGGCGTTACAGTAAGCAATCTCAGGTATGCATGAAATGGGATCTGGTTCCATTACTTCATCGTACCCCATTCGATTATTGCTTGTGCCGAAGAGGTATTGATAATGGTCAACCAATTCCACGAATTCGATATGTAATACAATGTCCTTATATTAGGAGACGTGTTGATGGCTATTTGTGAACCTTTTTGATGGGAGGCGTCGCAGATAGCAAGTTCTGGTAGGCATGCAATGTAATCTGGTTGCGTTACCCCATCGTACCCCATTATGATTCTTGCTTTGTGCCGAAGATGCATTGATAATGGTTAAACAATTCCACGACATTGGTATGTAGGGGAACCCGGGGCAAAGTGGACCAAAAAAATTGGAACAACCAGAACAGGATTACAAAGCAAAGTAAAGCAAAACATTTGGTTTATACTTTTACCTTAGGACTACCACTAACAAATGACACTAACAATGTTTCTCAAATAATCAGTTTTATTAAATGCTATGAACTTGAAAAAAATATTAAAAATCCATTTTGCCCCGGACATCCGGGGCAAAGTGAAACACGGAACGGGGCAAAGTGAAACGCTTCCCCCAAAGAGGTTGCCTTTAATGTCAAAACCATTTACCTCCTGGTGAATCGTTGTACTATATGACCTTACACATATGTCCATAGATTTGAATGTCCTGTTTTAATTTAAAGGGAGAGTGGAGTAGTAATGGTGTTCAGTGTGAAAAACTTGAATTTTCATGGTCTCGTTCGTTCTAATTCTTAAATGTAACACAATAATCGCATGACCGACACAATCATTCACGTTAAATGCATTCCACTATGCCCCAACCACTTTGCCCCGAACAAGTGAAATTTTACAGACATGCATTACTTCACGTGGGCCAATGATTACTAGCGGTGCTACGATGTATAAAGTTAAGCTTAAGCCCATCCATCATTAATATGGCTTTCGTGATAATTCGGCATAAACACAGTATTTTTGCTACTTGCTACTTGCTACCTAATACAATGTCCTTAGGAGACTTGTTTGATGGGTATATATATGTGTACCTTTTTGATGGTAGGCGTTACAGGTAGCAATGGTTAAACAATTCCACGACCTTGGTATGTAATACAATGTCTTAAGGAGACTTGTTTGATGGGTATATGACTTCTGTGTACCTTTTTGATGGTAGGCGTTACAGGTAGCAATGGTTAAACAATTCCACGACCTTGGTATGTAATACAATGTCCTTAGGAGACTTGTTTGATGGGTGTATATATATGTGTACCTTTTTGATGGTAGGCGTTACAGGTAGCAATCTCAGGTATGCATGAAATGGGATCTAGTTCCATTACACCCCCCCCCCCCCCACTTCCGTTCCACATTGCCGTGTGTGCCTTTGTTAGATACCGTATTAATGTCCAAAAATATTAATGAAGATAAAAGCATCATATGACCTTGACGTCCATTGTGAATAGCCATTTCGCAATATCACGTCTTTAAAGTGTAAGGAGGCGTGTGTGATGCGTAGCTTTTTATGGAGAGCGTTACATGTAGCAAGGTCACGTGGTCAATGGATTCTGGTTTTACTACCCCACATTTTTTGTTGGTCAAGTTGGTGCCAATGATCTCCTTAATGGATTTGACATATATCAATGTCAATAACAAAGTGAAGTGAAAGGCCTTGGCACCTCCCCCTTCTCCTGTGAATCGCCACTTTGCAATGCGGCGTCTTGACGTGTTGGGAGGCACGAGAGCTTTTTATGGAAGGCCTCTACAGGTAGCAATCTCACGTAACCGGTGGGTACTGGTTTGGAGCCAAATTGTTGTTGGTGTCATCATCATCATCATCATCATCACCACCACCATCTTAGTAACAAAAGTCATGCATGTGCAATACCCAATGACTAAAAGTAGCCACTCCTCTATGGAGGGGCGGTGCGCAGTGCCGCCTTCTATTACCCCCATAAAAGGTCTTCGCATTCCTGAGGGAAGTGAATTCCTACTGAGGATATTAGGTGCTACCGTTCGTAGCTCGCGCCCGTCGGAAGTTATAATGTGAGGTCAATTGGTTGTTGTAAACTAGTTTAAAAGCGCGCGCGCTTTGGCGGGCGTACCTGTGGTCGACCAATCACAAGACAGCGTTTCGCGTGGACGAATAGCCGTGCGTATTGGTTGTCATCATTGGCGTACAGCACGCGCGCGCTATTTTTGCGCTCGTTTGCACGTCGTGTATGTAAGACAAGTGAGGTGACTGTTTTCACTCAAACTGTGGATCTTAACTATCCTAGACAGATCATTGCTGGATTGTCCTTCAAAGCTGACAAAGCTACTTCCAAATCCTCTTGTCTTTCACTTTGTGCTTGGATAAACAGAAGCTTATCAACATGGCTACACAGGCAGCACCTATGGGCGATCAGCGCAAGATCGCATCAAAGGTAAGGGCAAGCCTTTGGATACCAGTTGTACACTATTGAGCTAGCTGCATGCATCTGGAAACATGGCAATGGAGCGCGCGTGCATGCGCGCACGCAGATAGCACCGATCGGACTAACATGTTGACATGGCCTATACCACGTGGAGTTAGAAAACACAATCTCTGGCCAACTTCTACACAATATATGATACTACTCTACCATTCTACCTGGCTTAAACATTTTCTGTCATCTTGAGGCACTAGTCATTCTTGTTGGTTGACCATCAGTGTACTGGTCAAGTGTCTGTTTTTTTAAAGCTGAGGCGTTGATTTGCAGTTAGCACATGTGTGCGTATTCAGTCTTTCATCTAGATAGGAACTTAACGCGTTATTAAGTCAAAATGGCCGTGCAAGTAGCTCCCATGGGCGACCAGCGTGCGAACGCGCTTAATGTAATGCTAAACAAAATTGGCGGGAGAGCCTTGCGTGGCGTTGTTGGCCACTTAGAAACGCGGCAAGGGTGTGCATTCGGGCTTTACTAAATACTGTCATGGGGTGGCGCCCTACCCGTACACCTCTTGCGTTATTAGGCCTCCTTTAATTTGATCTGATAACGCCAGGTACTAAATAAATGCACCAAATGATTACATACTATGAGATATCGTCATAATGTCATACCGAGTATTAATGGTCACAAGATGGTGTTTTTCAATGTCTGAGGCGTTGCGTTTAAATGGCGCCCTCTTCTGTCTCAATTGTCTCAATCAAAAGTATTTGAAATCATTTTTGCCATTTGCAGACAACTATCGCGGAAAAGTAACGCACTGACTCGCACCCTTCAATAATTTGCACTTCTGCTCTCTTTGGATGCGTTCGTTATATTTTTTCGTTATATTTAAGACAATAATGTTGGCATCTAGATGTGAATTATGATTTGTCTGTTGGCATAGCAGAGAAAGATAGGCAAATAAAAATAGGCCTTCAATGATAAAACGATGTTGCTATCTCTGTAGTTACTTTTTTATTTATTAAAATAGTCGTTCAACACTCAATATGTTTCCCATTATCATATTTACTTTCTTACATATCTGGCATTTACACGTAACAAATACATTAGGTGTATACATTTCAATTTGTCTTGGATATATTTTCAGGTAGCATACTTAGTACAGAAAATACTACAGTAGTTGTAAAGCTGTTTCTCATGTTCAACTTGCCGTTAATACTATAGTCTTTGCAACGTCATTTAATGTTGGGCCATGGACATCCATCCATACGTCGGAAAATTAATCTGGACATATATCATTATTATAAGCTCAGTGAAGAGGAATGATGGATTTGCTTAATGGGAATGCTAGTACCATTACCGAAATTCGCTTGCTTCTGGCTGTATATTGATTCGGAAATGGGGATCATAATGGTTATTTTGTTTTATTGCCAAATGTTCAAAATGTTCATTTACGTTTCTTGAGCAAACCAAACAATACATTCTCTCTCCGCCCCAACAACCTCTACGAAACTCATTGTGTGTTTGTTTCCTGCTTTAGGGCGTTGGACAGATACTGTTTTGGAGAAAGATCAAGAAGAAATATTATTATCTAGGCCTACTTGGATGCTTGATATCAAATGGATAGTCGATAGGATGCCTACCAAGTTAAGTTTTGCTATTATAGGTTTATTGTTTGGTTACTTTATTTTATTTCCATGTACTACGTGACAACTAGGCATTCCAGTATAGCAATGATGAATTACAATGGTGTTTTCACACGGGTATGTTACAATCGATACCACGCTATTGACTTTCTTTTGTCACATTATACTTCCTAACTTGTAATAACTAAAACCATTGCTTTGTTTCGTATACATCGCCTCGTTTCACTTTTTTTCAGATCAGAAATTAATACAACGTATTGTATCGCGTGGAATGACATAACTCTGGGCTTTCAACTTTTGGCGCTTCCATATTGTGATATGATATTGAGAAGACGTTTTCGCAGATGTGTTTATATAGGGTTACGACCGTGCATCTTACCCTCCCTCACCCCCCCCCCCCCCCCCTCCCTCTCTTACAACGCCACACTTAATAATCCGATATCCGATCCGAGCTGAAGACCGTTTAAGTATCTGAACTATACTCCAGTATTGAATACGCATATCTTGCTTTAGTCCAAATACCCAGTTGTGCTTCGGATAGGATTCGGATCGTATGGGTTGCGGTTGGTATTTATGTCTTCCTGCGACCAGTTTGTCCGAACCAAAGTCTCATCTTTAGATAACACCATTAAGCATTTGAATCCCTCGCAAGCGAATGGAATTCTAATCAATTTATTGTTAATATCTGGTTCCTCAATGTACAATTTACAACAGCAGAGGACATAATATAGACAGTTTTGTTTCAAAACGCATTAAATCCATTATGTATTTCTTTTGGGGGGATAGATATTTGTGATTGAAGCTGTATACAATTTACGAGCATATGTAGTACTGTTGATCCTTTAATTTCAAAAATATAATGTAAATTCATATTTAATGGGCAAAGTTTAACTTAAAAGACATTATTTGGTATTGTTATGTATATAAGCGTCCATCCTTTCCAATTTTGAAAATGGCTTTTACTACCTTTTGCTACTCTCATCGTATGACTCTAACGCAATCTTGAATATGACATTTACATTATTGTGGGTGCACACCCTCGCGTCCCATTTCCACCGCCGAGATATGTATTCAGCATTCCCAAGGTGTCCACACTGATACTAGGATTCCGGGGCAGAACTACCTCTGGGGAATTAGTTAATCTTTTGTGAACGCGGGTGCACACATCATACCGATGCATGACCTCGAAGCCCAATTAAACAATTTCAATCGCAGTATCATACGCTTATCATGCTGTGGATGTCATATGTCCCTCGGTATATGCGTGAGGTATGAACGCTATGATGGGCACGTCGCCTATCGACACACAAGGCTAACATATTTCCTTGGAATCTAATCTCATACCTTGACCAATGGAATATGCAGATGTTATAAGTAGTTCTTATGGAGAAGTGTTTTCATCAATGATTCATATTTCATCCCGATGGCAGCTTTTTAGTTTGTTTAAACAAAATGTTTCCTAAATAAATTCAAACAGAAGAAAACTGAGCAGAAATATTATTGTTATTCAAATAAAAACGAGCATAGAAAGATAGGCCTCCATGGGAATCGAACCCGAGACGTATCTCCCGATGCTAGCTGGCAAAGAATTAAAATTATATTTGAACTTTTGCCATGTTCCAGTTCACAACGGGGTGCCATCAAACACAATATACGTTGAACGATACAATGTTCTTCTATGACAGTTATTGTAAACGAATCAGCTATTTAAAGGGATAGTTGAGTTCTGGTAAAGATAATACAGTTTTGGTCAACTGAATTTTAGTAAGCAAAACCTGCACCATTACATTACAAACTAATAGTTCTAACTCCACCATGCTAAAAAGGAATAAAACATTACAAATGACTAAGTAAAAAGCCTGTTATCATTAAAAAAAGAGCCGTCTAAACTCAAGAGGGCGCTCTCTAAACACTCGTCGTTTATAACCATTTTGAATAAAATATTGTGCATGTGATTATATAGAGAGATAATCAACAACTATCTAAAAACCTAAAAAACGGCTGGTTCAAAATTGTTGAATAATTGTGGGGCCCCACTTTTATTACAAATGGATATGTTTATGGATATTTCAGCCATTTCTGAACCGATTTTGATCAAATAAAGTTATTCTGTCATTATAATTGTATGCTCTTTTGAATTTGACACTCAGTTTTTCATTATCTCACAAAAAATGTATTTTGTGTAGCGCCCTCTATACCAAAACTCAACTATCCCTTTAAGTCTTGTTTGGGCTGTTTGATCAGATAGCTGTTGCTGTGTGTGTCTATTATTCATACTCTACACACGGCCACCTTAGGAAAAAATATAGGCCCATAAAAATCTAAGTTTGAAAGTAACCAAATTAAAATTATCACATCTTGTCGAAATTAATATGATTGTAAACATAGTACTACCAATAACATGCTATTTTGAAATGCTAACTGTCATCAATTCTTAATGCGGCGTGAGCACAATACATTACAACATAGGTTGTTTATACGAACATGATTGTAGTACATGCAGATGGTAGATTGAGAATTCTTTATTGAATGGATAATGGTTTAAACCCGTCGTGTCCGCCTCTAACCGGTTTGGGTGAGACAGTCTTGAATTTTAACCGTCAGGGACCTTGGAGTCATCAAAAGTCCATTGCATCAAAACACACGCACTGGTGCTTACGCCTCACGGTAACAAGATGCTATTAAATGAGATACTGTTAAAGGTACTTCAGATTCGTCAAATCAGATGCGCGGCGCCATCTTAAGTACACGTTGCGCACGGTGCGTGATGCACGTTAGCTCAGTGCCATGCGGTGCGCGCAAACTGGCCCAGTTCAAAATGGCGACCCGCTGTGTAGCATCCCCACGCTTGATGCTCTTTAACATCAAAGCTCTCCCTTTTCTCTGAATCAATTCCAACTGGTCAGAAAGGATTGTTTTCCTCACGACTATATTCCCATCCATGATAATCGCTCGTCACGTGCCTTCAGCCGTTAAACTTTGGTATTTCTAAATATATTCGACCAATCAGAATGGCCGCTTTGGCATTCTCGGCGCGCGAACAAGGTTCATCTTATAGTTAGCTCCAGCTCTCACTGACTTGTTTTAATCAGTCACTGTCGCTGCGCATTATCCATTCTAGGGGGATTGTGTAGTCAGGGTTATGTCATAGAGAGGGGAAACTAAAAGAGGAAGGGCTAAACAATCCCATGCGGAAGACAGACACTGCAACCAATTCAATTTGATGGGCTAATTTATAGGATATAGAGCGGGGTATAATGGTTTTGTAGAGTAGAAAGAGGGTAGCTCCCTGTCCCCCGAACCCCCTGCATAACTCCCATCGCTGCGCCCCTGCATTACATCCCTTCTGTCATCGTGTATTTGCGGGATAACTCTTTTTAACGATTCCCACCCCCTCCGAGGCATTCCAGAAACGCGCTCGTGTAAACCAACGATCATTTGCGTCTCTCTATCTTGTCGCACGCCCGTCACAAACTTGAAGAACGAACTAAGAGAATCTTGTCGTACCAAGCACACTCTCTCTTAGGACTTGACAGGCTGTCGTACGACTGTTAGACCATCTCGGGACTGCTATATACCATTCTCCTGGTGCTAGTAAAAGTGTGCTTCTTTGAGATCTAATCCTAGGACGTCTTCGTAAAGATTCCATAGCGACAATGGCGACCAAGTCGGCACCCATGGGCGACCAGCGCGCCAATGCGATGAAGGTAAGAGTCAGGGGTATACATCACGAAGGACTTTGAAACATTCTAATCAAAAGAAGGGAACGGAAATATAGGAATAATTATTTAGGGAATGATAATTCAGGGATAATTCGTTACCTCTTACAAAATATCATGGATGCTTTAGTTTATTCTAAACTGAACGTCTCGAAATGAAATAGTCCTTAAATTGATCCTAAAATTATTTTCTTTGTATCGAAGTAGAATATATTTAAAACCAACATCTAAGTTTTGTGGGGAATAGAGTTTTAAAAATAATAATATAACAAAAAGTATGTCAATAATGAATGTAAGTTGATAGATTCAGTTGAGTGATTATAAAGAAAAATATCCCATTTATTATCTTATCTTTGGAAATTACGTATTAACTCTATAAATATTACGCCATAGTATAATAAGAGTTATAAATATGTCTTATTTGTAATATTTGGATTATGTTAAAGTTTGATATATAGAGCGCACTCCTTTGTAACAAACAAGAATTAAAGTTTATAAGCTAGCGGCAGATAAAGTGTACCCCAAAATTAAGGTCAATGATTGTGTACTTCTGGGTAAAGCATAATTCACACGCAAACAAAGTGTCTATCTAAATATTTTGAACAATTGAACTTGTAAGAAATTGTATTTTTATGCAAAAATATTAAAATCCTTGATTTCACTATAAAACCTGTTTGAAATCGTTGAAGATACTAATATTAATGAGCTTAGAAATAAGTTCCAGCAATAAAAGACTCTATATTCTACAAAACCCCGTTCGAGGACCGAACAGCTAGAAAATGGGTTTAAAACTAGCGCCATCACTTGCTAGATATTTTACATTTTGCAGTCATCGTTACTGCTACAAATGCAATTGAGATCAGTCTTAAGACAATCTAAAATGTGATATAGTGATAGCATTGATCGCCTGAAACTAATCGTAAGAGGATAAATGAGTAAAATTAAAAATTATTAACGCTTAAAGCAAAATGTTAATTTAAACCCTTTTTGTTATGTACTGTAAACCACTCCATTGACATACGTGGCGAAAATATCAGTTGCGGCACCTTTTTTTAACCATCATACTTCATGAAAATGTGTTTTCTCTAAACATGGTCGTAGAAAATATAGATGTATTAATATTAGTCATTATCGTCGCCTTTATATCGACATCGAGTGTCTGACGTTGAAATTGAGGAATTTGTTTTGTCACTGAATTTACGAGCTTAGCAGGGGCGAGGAAGAGTCATAAGGGGGAGTGGTATTATCAAACTTTAAATCGTCGACATGGGGTACGAATAACAAGGAGCATGTAAATATGGTTAAAATATGGGTAAAGACTTCATAATTCATGTGTCATGTTGAACAGTGGAACAGTTGAACCCTAACAAACATTTTGTATTCTCACGAGTATAGTATTTATTTATACCACAATCACGACGGCGTCAATTCATCACTATATTCCAATTTCCCATGTGATATTATAGGAAAGAATGTTAGTGATTTATAATGGGTTTTCCACCTTTTTCAAAGCGAATGTAGAGAACATTAATGAAATCACAGACTGTCTTTCAGCAGGACGGGGGTAACTTTGACTGATAGATCGCATTTTATGTTATACCAGCATCGGGGTCAGACAATCCCACTCCTTACCAACCCATTCGGCAGCACTGCAAACATTGTACAATGGCAATATAAACTTAGGAGTCAATTGGTTAATCTCCCGGCGGAAAGGGGAGAGAGGGAGGGGGAAAAATAGGTGGTATTTGGTGGCGCGCGTATAGTATCGTATATAAACGTCCATAAAAAAAAATCTCCTTTCACTTCTTATTTATTGCCCACTGACGTCATACCGAGCGAAATTATCCCGTCATCAGACGACCGAACAAGGGGCCATTTGATCTAACCCACCCATGCTATATCCTACTGGTTTCTAGTTCGAGTTCATGAGTGAAATATAGTGTAGCGTATAACTCTCGAAAGTTCTTTCACAAGCTGACATCGTTTTGACGGCACCCCCGTACGTTTCTTTGACGTACAGTATTCTATCATAATCTCTTTTCGACGTATTTGCCGACGTCAAAAACAAAAATCGCTACCCCCGCATTCGGATCATAGACGAAATTCGCGTCAAGTACAAACACGCAATTTCTGTTTTCTATACTAGTTGATTTTTTTTTTGAAAAAAAGTTTGTTTAGATTATTTAAAAAAAAGGCAAACAGTTTTTTGCAAAATCAGGAAAATGTGCGAGGCAAACCGAGGGCCTTCTTACGGAGACATGAGGCAGCGGCAAATGAAGGTAAGCTTTAAAGCTCCGGAGGAGAAGTTAAAGACCTTATAGGGATCTATACATGTATAGTAACGTTGTAAAAGTTGACACAATTTACTCTGAATAGAACTCTAGCAGTTCTCACATACTATACCCACTTATTTTGCATTCGTATTACCATGCAATGGAAGTATGGTTTTGTTTCTCGGAATGTTTATTTTGTTATTAAGATATTTATGATTGAAGTGTTTGGATTTGAAAGTCTACCTGGGAGTTAATGCAATGTGTATAAGTGAGTATCATTTTGCGTTTTCCCCCATTTCTTACTCCACATAACATCCATTTACACTGGAATGTTCACACATCACTCCGTGGGAAGATCGGATCACAGAAATACATATTTTTATTAACCCTTCGTCAGCTTTTGCACATTACAACCAGGGGCCGCGGAACCGGAACCGGGGGGGGGGGGGGGGGGGGGCTGGGGGCTGCAGCCCCCCACTTGTTTGGCTTAAAACAATAAAATACATAAGTATAAAATAACAGTTATTATAACAATTAAAATGTGGTCAGGCCCCCCCCCCCCCCCTCTCCACTTTCAAACCTTTCCGCGGCCCCTGACAACAATGTTACTATATCCCTTTAAAGTATGCTTTCGATGGCTCTCCGTCGCTTGCGGCTGTATCAATCGCTATTATGATTGGGGTATAATGAGCTTGTTATCGCCTGCGAGCTTGCGTTAATCAACATAAATTGCGTCGCTATATATATTTACATTTGTAGTAGTAACATACCTCAGTAGATCGAAGACCTTTCCCATTTCTCTTCTCTAATAATAATACTACTACTAATACTAATATTAGCTTGCAATAGCGCTTAATACAGGGTGCCCAAGCGCAAATTATTATCATTATTATTAACCATGGTCAACAAGTATACAGTTCAAACCCACAGAATTATATTGCGTACTGTCTCAACTCCCTGGGGAGCATACTACTAAAATACATGTAAGCATGGAAACCCTACGTACATTCGTAGTCATCCTCTTGTTATTTTAGCCACCGTTAGTTTCGCTCCTCTTTGTCTTTGATCTGTTCAATGAAGTAAAAATTGTGCTGATGATTTAATTTTGGGGTGCTTTCTCTCAAATCTAAACCAAGATGGCTAGTTGCCCTTATCATGCTTTTGGAACTTTAATAAATTAAAAGTTGACTATATTTTACGCAATTATGTATTCGTTCAATATTGGAAGAGGTAACCATGGTAACCGATAGCGATAGTGTCACACAATTAGTTGTTTATTTTTAAAATTTGTTTCCTCACAATTATGAATATTTATGTATGTTCTTATATGTTAATGCGACTGTTTCTGTGCCTGCATATTAAATGATAAGGCTTGTACATTGATAATACATTGCTGATCAGCATGGGCTTATTATACGAAATGTCTTTGTTTAATCCGAAACTCAAGCAATATTCATCGAGGGGGTGGGGGGGGGGGGGGGGGGTCAATTTGTCAAAAAGAAAGGTGCACAATACATCAAGATCATTAAAACGAGGGTCTCACGTCAAAAAACAGACTTTAGGAGGAGAGGAGGGGGTACATTCCTAATGTCAGTTTCGTATGATTAAAAACTTGAACTTTCGTGGTTATAGTTCAAGTTTTACGACGTACAAAGTTAAGAGCGTACAGTTCAAAAGATCACAATAAACACTCTCTTGCCTGGAAATGGAGCGAATAAGTAGCGTAGAAGGGTAAATCGCTTTTGTAGTTTACAGTTGTGCAAGCTTAATGGAACGTGTTTGGCTTTTGTCTAGAAAAAGAATGGTGTATAATCGTTTGGAAATATTCTTAATATTTAAGAACTAGGACTAGAATATTTTGTAACGTTACGATCATATTATATCCATTGTGCTCATTCATTATATGCATCTCTATAGGTGTGACTGCTAAATGAGATAATCAGATAAGAAATATCTTTCAGAGGTTAATTGTCCCACAATAACACGCCCCTTTTTACTAATGTTAGTCTTATAACGATACAGGCATATCTTACAGTCATTATTCACTGATAGTTTCTTTAGCAATATTATTATGTATTAAAACGCAATCTACAATATTTGATAAGCGATACTTTAATACGGCATCTTTATTAATGCCATTACAACATACTTACCTTTCCCTATCTGATAAGAATAGATTATACAGCCTATATATTTTGATAATAGATGAAAGTAATCTACCAAATGAATTTGATATGTAATGATATGAAATGTATTTTAGAGCATCCTTAGATAAGTTATTAATGGGTTAGGCCATCGCCTCAGTATATGATAAGCGTAATTAAAGCAGCTTCGGTATTCTTTAAGCATCGATAAGTTCTGGTCATCTGTTTTCACTAAAAACATTCTCGTGATTGGTTGGTCCAGCTTGGGTCCAGATCGTATCTAGGCCTGGACCAATCACTGGTCCAAATGAATTGATAAGAACAATTTCCGCGCCTGTAAAAAAAAGCTGTGCTAATAAGCAAACTTCTTTCATTAAGATTATGACTTTTGTACAAGCGTCTTCATTGTACCAAATGATGTACTTGTATTATAAACTGACCGTTGCTTCGCAAATGGTCAGAGTCATATTATCGCTTCCTTGTCCGGATGAGTATTATGCATGCTGCATTTTAAGTGATTGGAATTATATTTTGGAGGAGATATTTTATCGGACTAGCCATATATAAATTAACTATCATTTATTGATGCTCTTGCTAATTTAGTTGCCTTGTCCATCAGATGAGTATTGTGCATTGTAGGTGATTGGAGTTGGAAGATTGGAGGAGAAATTTAGTATTAGATATCGAAGTCATTCCAGTGAATAAAAGGATTACTAATCGGAAATAATGGAAATGGCTAACCACGGGCCCGTATACGGGCTATCTAGAGATGTTCAGATGAAGGTAAGAGATGTATCTTATGAACCCCTTCACTAAGGGGGGGGGGGGGGGGGGGGGGTGGGATCACATGTATACTCTGTACGAATATGCAGGCATATGCACACACCATTTAGTGTTATAATAACAGTGTTAATTTTTCTTTTAAATCTAATATTTCTTTATATTTATATATCTAATTAAATAGAAAGAGAAAATAACGAACATATTGCGGAACATATGATTCTGAGATGCACGAAGATCACTGCGATATTAAATATACAAAAGTGTGAAGTGAAATCTACCAAAACTTTTACAAGTTACTTTGTAGAAGTTTTGGTAGATTTTACTTCACACTTTTATATATTTAATATCGCAGTGATCTTCGTGCTTCTCAGAAGATGTTAACGACACACTCATTTTCTCAAAACTGTAAAAGTGTATATTCGTCGTGATTTTCTTCTTCAAATTTATGGGGTAGATTTATTGTCTACTAAGCGGGAGTATGATAACTGTGTCTGGTAGCAGACAAGATCCAAAACCGAAAGTGAATTTTCTTACTTTGTATTTGATTTGGAGATCACCCTCGGTGGACTTGGCAGAACATCGTATAACTAAATAATTTGTCCTCGCAACGAACTGGTCATGCCATGCCCCCAAATAATAATAATGATTGTAAAATAACATGGGTTATACGCTAAAGAAAGCAATTGAACAAACTGACAAAAGACGTAAGCACACAGCCCCTAAAACACACTCTGTACTACCCTTGTGCTACGACGTTGTTGTCTGTTTTTACGCATCTTTAGTACTGTTTTAAAAGGGAAATGTTTGGAATTCTTTGAAATCCAATGTGCTCACGTCACAGAATCCATGGAAAAGAGAAATACATTTTGCGTTTTTGCGTCTATTTCGATTCTTCACAACCGTCAAAAACGATTTGCTCCATCTTCGTCCCTACTGTCAAAAGCAATTTATAGTAACGTGAGCTTCAAAGTTCAAGCATAAAAGGTCCGTGTAGACGTACAAAATGACCATGT